>WEIT01010380.1:0-22390 GCA_013389985.1 Dryoscopus gambensis | reverse complement strand
CGCGCAGAGCCAGCGCTCGCGCCCGCCAGGCGGCGCCACGCGAGCTCCCGCGCTGGCCGTCAATGAGCGGCCCGTCTGCCGTGACGTCACGTCCCGACGGCCAATGGGGGCGCAGTCCCGCATGAGGTTACACCCTGCCAGCCAATGAGCGCCCACTCACCCATGAGGTCACGGGCTGCTGCTGGATGTCACACACCACCGACCAATGAGGGGTCTGCTCCTCCATAAAGTCATGTGCTGCTCCTGGAAGTCACAGCCCGACGACCAATGAGCACCCACCTCCCCCATGATGTCATGGGCTGTCCAAGAACATCACACCCTGCTGGCCAATGAGCGTCTCGCACACTTGTGAGGTCATGCACTGCCTTGTGATGTCACACTCTGCCAGTCAATCTTTGTCATGCTCTCTGTAAGGTCGCAGGCAGCCCTGCAATGTCTCATGCAATGCCCAGTGAGCACCCTGCTGCCTCATGAGATCGCGGGCTCGCCTAGGCAGTCGCTCTCAGCCCGACAGTGAGCACACACCTCCCTGTGAGGTCACAGGCTCTCGGATGAGGTGATGGAGCCTCAGCCAATAACCATCCCGTCCCTCCCATGGTCACCCAGAGTCCAGCCAGTGACCACCACTGCTCTTGTATGACATCACAGGGCTGAACCAGTGGGCTCACACACACTCCCTGAGCTGCACGCTCAGCCAACCAGCACCTCTCTTCCCATGAGGTCATGCAGCGCTCAGCCAATGGTCACGCTCTCTCGGTGTGAGGTCAGAGGCTGCCCCTGGCGTCAGAGAGCAGCGGTGCCTGTGGGAGCGCGCCCAGCACCGCCGGGGCTCCCTCCCGCCCCCTGCCGTTAAGGAGGGGCGGTAATTAACGGTGCCGGTGCCCGTGGCCGGAGGGACGCGCTGCCACCGCCGGTCCCCTGCTGCCCCCCTGCGGCTCCCGCGGCCCGGAGCCCCCCTCGGGGGGTCCCCAGCGGGAACCAGAAATTGCCCCCGGCAGCGCCAGCCCCGCCGGAGCCGAGATCCCACACAGCCCGGGCAGTGCTGGCGGCTGCTTTTTATGGGCTGTGAGTCAACGCACACGCGCTAAATCCTAAAATAAACGTGAAACTGGGTCCAGCCTCACCTCGGAGCGCACAGAAATAGAAACCGGCTCCAACAAGCCCCGGGAACAAGGGACTTCAGCCCCTTTCCCGCCCCTTCTGCATGCCCCAGCCCAGGGAAGGGGATGCTGGTGCTGGAGGTCATTGCTGGCCCCGAGGAGCAGGTGTGGAGTTCGAAAGGTGTAAAATAGAGAGCTTTGGAGGAACTGAAAGCACTGAGCAAGAGAATAAACCAGCTTCAGTTCTGGGCAGGGGGAACAGACGTGCAATAAACCAGAACAAAAACACATCAGAAACAACCCAGCAGCAACAAGTCCATGGAAAGTAAGAGCGCAGGAGCGGATGAAAGGGGCCAGGACAGAGCAGGGGGGGCCATGACACGAAAAAGAAGTTTGGTTTGTTTGGATTTTTTCCTGACCCCCCAAACACAGGAGGCTCAAAACATCCACTTCAAACCCAGCAGAGGTTGGAGCAGCTGCCAGCAGCAGCACTGGTGCAGGTGGTGCCCAGCCAAGGCACTCAAACCTCAGTTCAAACTTGCTACCATGTCAGAACACAGCCCCAAAACCCCTTCTCAAGGCCTCCACTGCAGGCTGGGACCTGTTCTCCCTTTATGGGGAGACACAACACCAACTCTCCAGCAGCCCAACATGGAAGCCCATGTCCCCCACCAGCCACACACCCACACCTTCACTGCTGCCTTCTTAAAAGGGGCTTCCTGGACTGGAGAGACCCAGAGCAAGTGTCTCACATTTTACAGACACTTGATACCTACCTCGAAGGGACAATGACGGTGCACAGCAGGCTCTCTGCAGACCCTCTCCCAGGCTTCTTCTCTGCAGAATTTACTTTGCTTGATTAAGTTTCCCCTCCCTTCCCCCCAAGGTTTTTTTTCCCAGCCCTCTGAACCCTCTCCTGCTCCTCCAAACTCTCCCCCTGTTCCACTGAATTCTGCAGCCAGCCTCAGGCGATGCAGGTGAGACACAGCTCATGCTCTGCAGGGCTTTGCCTTGTTCACTGCCCTGGGGATGGGCATCACTGTCCCCGAGGCTTCACCCCACCACTGTCCTCCCCTGCACAAGGAGCCTGTCTCTCCCAAGGGCTGGCACCCCAAAGGTTCCTAGAGGGTTGAGCACATCCATCACCCTACATTCAGCACCCAAGCTCAGATCTCCACCCTGAGGTGCAATAGGGTGGAAAAAGCTCAGAAGCCAGTTGTGTTAACAAGTGTGCACAGCAATATATTTTATTCTCTAAAAACATGTTTTTAGCCAGTCCAAGTACAACAGATTCCAGCCTGAAGCAGCTGGAAATAGGAAATGTCAGATTTGTACAGCAGAGTCCTTTATTAGGTGCCTCACCACATCTGTTCCATGCAGCTCTGACAGCCCTGCTTCAGGTGTGGATCTCCTGTTCCATGGCTCCAAGCTGAAGAACCAAGACAGGTTCAGCCCCACCAGTGTCCCCCCTCCCCTGCAGCACTTCTCCAGGCCCTTCCAAACACTCTAATCACAAGGCACAACAGTTACAAAATAACAAAAATACTCTACAATCTTATTTAAAAATTAGAAATTATTTAAAAATTAGAAACATGTGCCAAGCACAGAGGTCGCACCAGCACGCCTACCTCTGCTCCCAAGTGGAGCACGGGGTCACCCCAATACCTTCCTCCCCAGTCAGCAGTTTCACTGCCAAGCCTGCAAGACCACGCTGGACTTCATGGCCCAAAACAGGGCAGGGCAACACAGCCCCCAGGCCCACCTGTGGGTATCCCCAGCCCCCACAGGCCTGCGGTTGAGGGGAGGTGTTTAATTTGATGATGAATATACAGACACTCCACAGCCACACCGGTTGCTCTACACACTTCTTCCTCCAGTAAACTTTCCTGTAACTATTTACAAGAGGCATGGAGCTGGTCCAGGTCCCTTCTCCCTGTGGCTCTCCAGACTGACATCCCAGACACCCTTCCTGCACCTCCTGCTTGCGGCTGTGTCCAAGAAGTGCAGTTCCACCTGGTGCCAGAGAGCCCAAAGCAGCAGCAGCTGCAGAGCTCTGAGGCCAGCAGGCAAGAAAACCCTGTCAATTCTGCATGAAAAAAGGAGGAAGGAGTGGTAAAACGAGGAGGGTAACTCAGTACAGGCATTAGGCAGAGGCTTGGCCTCCTGTTGGCTTGCTGCAAGGGCAGGATTCTCCACAGGGCAGCTGATCTCACCCACAAGGCAGCATCAGTGCTTTGCAAACAGTACTCCAGGCAGTGGTGGCTGCACATTGCCTCGTGTCAGGCTCTGGGCAAGTGTGCTGTGCCCTGCAGCCTCTCCCAGGAAGTCAGGGGCTCTCACAGCAGGAAAGTGTCCATTCTGGCCTGGCTGCTGCTGGAAGAAGATGCAGAATGAGCTGCAGATGCTGGTCTGGAGACCTTCTTCTTGCTCCTTACTGATAATGGGCGGATTTCCGCCAGGTTTGTCTGGAGGTAAAACTGTCAAGGAAAGCACAGATCAGTGCCTTGGGAATACAAGTGATCCAACACCTGCTGTAGCCCAGCCTGAACCATCGACCCGGGACCCAGCCACACATCTGCATCCAAGGAAGAAGTCCCTGCAGGACAGGATGGGCTTTGCTACCTTCTCACAGCAGCAGAGCTCGGACACACTCCTGTCCCACGAGTCAGGGAACATTTCCCAAACGGGGTTTGGACTGGATATTAGGAAACATCTCTCCACTAAACCAGTGGTCAAGCATTGCACCAGGCTGCCAGGGAAGTGGTGGGCTTGGCAATGCTGGGTTAATGGTTGGACTATGATCTTAGAGCTCTTTTCCAACATTAATGATTCAATGCTATCCCCTTGCACATAAACCAGCATATCAATTCAAGCTGCAAGACCTCCTGAGCCAGGACACCGTGCAAGCAAAGGCAGAGCAGCCAGAGCCTGCAGCTTCTCATGGCAGAGCAATCCCAAGGCAGGAGCAGCTCCACACCCGCGGGGTGAGCCCAGCCCAGCCACTCCTCACCACAGCGGAGCAGCAGCATCCCGCAGGAATGAGGGCTCCGGGTGGGCAGGCACACAGCCAGCAAGAGGCTGTGCTACACTGCTGCTATAAGATCTCAAGGGCACGGGCAGTCCCTGTAAATTGCACTGATTTTTAGCTGATGCGCTCCTCTGAACCAGCCACAAGTGCTCTCAGCAAGTTCAGGTCCTTGACGCCTTTGCCGAGCTCAGATTTGTTCGGAGAGAAATCAGATCATTCCTTGAGGATCCCAAGGCTATTTTTTGTTGACTGAGACCAAAGAGGAAGAACAGAAATGAGGTGCCCACAGCACCAGTACTGCCACATAAGCACCAGGAAAGGATACTGGCTCTATGAACTTTGTCCTGCCTCCCATGCCATCGTAGCCCGTCCTCACCTAGGAGAGAAAAACAAATGAGCCTGGAGCAGCACACAGAGCCTTGGCTACCTCTCCTCATGCTGGTTATGGGGAAGGGGGAGTCTTGCAGACTACACATTCTGGAGAGGGGTTAAAGGCACTCAGAAACACTCAGTACTTGTGCTAAGCCTTCACTTTTGGAAAAGGACAGACCCATGGGTATAATAAACTTCGGGAATATTGGGCACTTTTTGAGCCAAGCCGAGCAAGGCTTAGGATTTTGTCACTGGGACTGAGGAATACAAAGAGAACACCCTAAGCTCCAAGGAGGTGGAGGAATAGGACATCGAGAGCCACTCAGTCGGCTGCCAGGAAGGGAATGAGCATCTGTCATCCCTGGAGCTCTGCAGGACTGGGAAGTAGCCAGGAAGTGCTTCGAGATTTATTTTCCACACACTGTACGTGACAAGGTAAAAGCCTCATTCGCTCCCTCTTGCAAGGTCAGTTCAGGACAGAGGTGGCAGTGCCAGCCCTGGGCACACTCACCAACTGGACAGTCACACTTACAGAGCCCATGTTATGGTGGGGACGCCGCAAACTGCCCAAAGATGGCTTCCTGGAGAGAACAGAGTTCCTGATGAATGCTGGCAAGAGTCCTTTAAGAGCATCATCCTCCAGATCATCCGCCCCGTTCTGTCCCACAAAATAACAAGAAAAGCCCTTTAACCAGCACAATCTGCTGAATGGAGTCCACATACAGGCAGCACTAATAACACACACAGCTATTTAAGGTAATGGTTACTGCCAGACCACATGTCAGGCTGAAAACCAGCAGCTTCCAACCTCCCACTGGGGCTTATGTGGAACAGTGCCCAGGAGGCAGGGCACTGCCCCCAGCAAGGCTGGGAGAACAGCCACCTCAGCTGACCCCACAGCCCTTGTGGTCAGCTCCAGGTGGTATTTGTGAAGCACATGTGGGGCAGAATTATCAGCAAGAAGCACGTGGGTCCCCACCCTCCCTTCTCCTGCCCAGTTGCAGGAGGCCTGGGGCAGCAACAGTGTTTTTTCTAAGCTACCATCAAGGAAAACACCTTGAAGCACAGACTGGTTCTATAGATGGGCTGGTCTAGGGCCACAAGAGAGAAAATAGATTCTTTATCCCAAGCTTATTAACAGCAGAATCAAAGAGGCGACAGAAAAATCAAGATTAGTCCCTTACCTCCACTGTTTCCTTCAGAACTTTCTTCGCCAGATTTACCACAGGAGGCCTGTAAGGAGCCCAAGGAGCAAATCAGCAGGGATTTATTGTTCAAGTGGAGCTGGCAAGGACAGACAAGGCCAAGCCAATGACGACAAAGCTTGCAGCACGCCATCAGGCAGCTGGAGAGCTATCTGATCTCACACAGCAACTTCCAAAGCAGTGAGACTTTGATCTCCTTTAGAAGCAGAAAGAGGAGGGAAAACTCACGGCTTTTTATCCAGCTTCTGCCTTTTTGTAGCGCCGAAGGGAGATGTGCAGGGCTGGTGTTCAGGGGTGTCCACTTCATAAGGAGCATCTAGATTGATCTCATTGCTGTGGGACGGGCGGTGGAGCTTTGGATGCAGTTCCACGGGAACAGGGCTGCAAGGCCAAGAAAAGCATCGGTCACTGAGCCACCACCTGTCACCCAGGGGAAGGCAGAGCTGCGCCCCATGACACTGAGTGCTCACACAGCAGTGGCACCAGGAGCACAGCCCTGTTCTGCTTACACGTCAAAGAAAGGACAATCTGAACCCCAGAGTTTAAATTCAATGTCCCAAATTACTGCTCCCCTTCAAATGCTGAGTGCTGTAACAGCAGCACCCAGAGCCCAGGGATCGCTCTGGCACACTGCTGCTCCATGGACACAACCCAGCTTGCTCTACTGGGGTAATGGCATAGGCTCCTCAAGAAAGGCTGGATAAAAGGAGATGTCATTTTTCAGGCAAGATTCCTCTGCCTAGCTAAGATCTTTCATCCCCATACACCAGGGCATTCTTATCACAAGGCCAACTCTAAAGCAATGAGAAGAGCAGCTTTGGAGATGTTTCCCAGGTAGGACACAATGGCAAAGACTTTTTCAAAACTCAGGCCATTCCTCCACCCTCTACTGACCCAAACCCTCCAAGACAGACTTCTTCTATATGTGTGACATCCTCTTGTCAGCCACAAGAAAAAGGACACGAGGAACAAACCAGCCATACTTCTGCAACACCTGCCAGACTGGTACATCTCTGCTTTCTCAGACAGCTAAACTGTCAACTCTTGCTTTGGACCCATCACCTCCATCCCTGGCCTGTATCTGAGGATGCAGCTCACTAACCTTTCAAAGACTAGCCGACTGAGTGTTTCCCTGGTTACAGAGGGGACCTTCAGAGTATCCTGCAGGATGTCTATCTTCTTCTTCAAACTCTGGAGGGAAAAGGGAAACCAGATGGTGAGATAAGGAAAGATTTACCAATAGATACTTTGCCCCTTTTCCATAAATCAGCATCAGGTGGAGCTCAGAGGTAGGCTGGGAAACTTAGTCACTGAGCAAAAGCCAGCATAACTCCTGGCTTTGCAGCTGCAGACCAGTCTGCAGTAACTGGCAGCTGGCCACGAGGAATGATATTCTCACCAAGATCTCCTTGTCTGCATTCTTCAGATCTTTCTGTGTGCTTTTTAACTCCTCCTTTGTCTTCTCCAGC
Organism: Dryoscopus gambensis; assembly: GCA_013389985.1. NCBI lineage: Eukaryota > Metazoa > Chordata > Aves > Passeriformes > Malaconotidae > Dryoscopus > Dryoscopus gambensis. Next base: position 15,216 of record WEIT01010380.1, on the reverse strand, counting down.
TCTGAAGTTGTTTTCTGCAGCTGCAGAACACAACAGAGTGTGGGTTACAGCATCTGGGTACGGGGGACTGCAGCGCCCTGTGAGAGCAGTGTGCTCTGCACCACATGCTGCTCCCCCTGTTTAAGCACTCAATTTTCCTGTGTCAGTCTGACCAGTCTCTCCTGTATCATCACAATCCAATCCCTACCCAATTCCACAAGCTGCCTGCAGAGGGATCTCCAGGGCTGCTTGCCCAGCATTTATGCCTGACGGCAACAGTTTTTCCCTGCTCTAACACTTGGTGGCTGCGTTCTGAATTCCCGCAGGACTTTGGACACACCAGAGCACAGGAATTACAAACCACAGGCTGGAGGATGGCTGTCCATCAGCAGTGCTGGCACATGGACAAGCCTGATTCAACACGGAAGCATGCCAGGAGCAGGGGTCAGGAAGTGGACTGCTACCACTTCAGACACTTTTGTGGGTCCGGGAGTCTGGGCCAGCTCACGGACTGTGGGTACACTCAGCTCTCTGTCAGCCAAGCCTGGAGCCCCTTGTGCACTGACTCGCATCCTCCTGAGCCACGCTGGTCATCATAGCTTGGGTCTGACTCAGCCAGCAGCAGCCCAATTCCAGCAGCAGCACCTTGTATAGGGGTTAACTCCTCTGAAGAGCACAGCACAACAATCTGAAAACCTCCTTCTCCATTTGAGGGGACAACAGCTACGGCTGAGTAACAAAAGTAGGCCAAATCCACCCACAACTTCTCACTTGGTTGGCTTAGACACGGGGATGCCCCAGGGAACACCTGTGCCTTGGGGAGCGAGGCTACACACACATGCTTTTCACAGGGATGTGCTACCAGAACAGACAAAGAGAGTCCTGCCTGACCTGAGCTAACAGACCCCAGCCAGGCTTGGAGCAGGGGGAGCACAGCAGCAGAGGCATGTCAGAATCCTCAAGCTCTGCACGAGCTCAGGACCAGCCCAGGCAGGCTCTGTGCAGGGCCACCTGCGTGTCCTCACTGTGCTTTGGGAACCTCTCCTGCCTGGGCACAGCACGATGTGGGAGCCATGGCCCAGTTCAGTTGGCTGAAGGCACAGCGCTGGGTGTTAACTGGTTGTGCCAAGCCAGGACTAAGCCCTGCTCAACTGGTACTTGCTCCAAACCCCTTCCCACTTCCTTGGGGCCCAGCTCTGCAGCAGGAGGAGCTGGCAGCTGAGTGCTCAGCAGTGTGGCCGGAAGAAGGAACTGCTACTTCCAGAACCCAGTGGGAGCAGTGGAGCACCTGTGTGCTGCTGCCTTCCAGCACGGGCTTCCTGCCAAACTCTGGCTGGCTCTGCACATGCTGCCCCAGCCCTGTCCCCAGAGACCGCCCTCCTGACAACAGCCCACGAGCTGCTCCTCACCGCGTCACATCCTGACCCAGAAACCCCAGCCTGACCCTTCCACACACCTGCACTGATCAGCGTGGGAGGGGGTCACTGCAGAGGCCTCAGGCCTCGGTTATGGACAGGGATCCACAGACCAGATGTCACCCTAGCAACTCACACTCTCTCTTTACCTTATTATTGACAGAAAACAGCTCCTTCTTCAGCTTCTCTGTCATCTCACCAGAGATCTTCCGAGCCTCCTTCAAGTTCTCATACTCCCTGCAAAGAGACCCAAAGAGGCATGCTGTTTGTAAGACAGTTGAGCCAGAACTGCTCAGAGACAAGCCAAGACCCTTAAATTGAAGCTCTGGACCTGCAGAGCTACCAGAGAAAACCCAGGAAACATAAAGCCCTTTAAGGAACAGAGGCAAGTGTACCAACACTGTGTCACACATTCCATTACACCATGGGGAAGAAAAAACCTTCACAGGATACCATGCCTGATTCCACCAGCAAAATGGGAACCAGCACTGGGAGCCAGAGACATTTCAGTTGCCAGTGAAAAAGACAGACAACAGAGCACAGCCTCCATGCTGGCAGCGAACAGGGGACTTTGCTTTAAGTGACTTTTCAGAGACTTCACACCACTGGCTGTGCACATTCATTCCCAATTACACCACAGGGACACTCGCCTCATTACAGCTTTGTACCGAAGCTGCAGTTATTCAGCTGCCATCAGAACGGACACAAAAAAAGCTGTGTTTTTTCCCCAGCAGGACCAGATGGATACCCAGGTAGGGGAGGGCAGCAGTGCAGGCTCGCTTTGCCAGAGCATGCCAGAGGCCACAGCTGCACAGTGCAGTGCTGCAGAGGGCACAACCCAGGGCTCCACATCCGCTCGCTTTCCCCCGGGCGTGAGAGGAAAGCGCAGGGAATAATCACCGTCACTTCATAGGTGCAGTGACAACTCTGGAGACAGTTCCCATGGTGACACACATGTCACTGCAGTGACAAGAGGAACAGTTCAGTGTGACAGGCTCCAAACTAGGTCCCCAGGATCTGTCAGTCAAAACCCAGTGGAAGCCCTAAGAGGTGGTGAGAGCCCCGCAGAGCCCGTGTGCCTGTCGGTGCTCGGCAGAGGGTTTTCCCTGGGTACCCCCAGGACAGCACCAGCCAGCTGTGCCAAGCCTGCAGCACCTACTTTTTGAGGGAGACACAGTAGATTGCAAGCTGCTCCACTGCTGCCTGCCCAACTCCCATCTCTCTGATCATCTCCTCCACTTCCGGGCGCTGGCTCTGAAGCAACAGCTCGATCCTGCTCAAAAAAAAACACAAACAAAAACATACCCTCAGCTCATGAATCACAGACCTGGGAAAGAGACAAAAGCCCTGCTTCCCCCTCAAGGAGCTGGTGCAGCCCGAGCTTCTGCTGCAGGCACTCTGAGGGCCATGGGAGAAGAGACACAGCTGCCTCACCTCAAGCAGGGCTTTTCACTAGAGAAAAGCAGCACTACTTGGACTAGAGAAGGGGCAGCTGTACACACATACTGCCATGGAACTGATGCCCAGCTCTTGGTCCCTATAGCCCTGTGGCTGACTGTGTGCCTGGGCTGGCACTCTGCCCCAGCATCCTCTGATAACAGAAATGGCACACAGCCATGCTCAGTGCACTAGAGATGAGGCCAGTACCCTGCCTCGCTGCTCTTTAATGCGAGCAGCTGTCTGGAAACACAGCAGGGGCAAGAGCGCAGGCAGGCAAGGGCAGCTAATGCAGCCATTTCCAACCTTACAGGTAAGGTGATTCAGCACACAGAGGTGGGTGCTGCAGCAGGCCCAGCAGGACCCCTCCTGCTCTCCCCAAAAAGGGCAGAGGTGTGCAGCCCAGCCTGCAAGGCCCAGGGAGCACCCCAGATCTCACCGCTCCATGGTTCTCAGCTTGTTCCGCAGCCGCCGGGCCTCCTCCTTTGAACTTCTGTTATCCTCCTGCTGCTGCTCCAGGAATTTCATCTGCTTCTGCAGGGAAGCAAGCACACACAGACCGTTAGTAAGGCTCCAGGGATTGCTGGAGAAACATCCTGGGTTATGTGCACTGCGGGCAGCTGGGAGCATACATTGGCTCTAAATGCTATCACCACCTCAGCAGCCCGGGATTATGGAGAGTTGAGCTCCCTCCCACTGTACCCCCAGCTCTGCTCTCCATGGGCACAGCAGGGTCTCAACTAATCACAGGGCGAGGCTGGAGCTGAAACCACGTCGTAGCCCCTCTCTGCTGGGAGCACTGGAAGGGCTGCACTGTGCCCTGGACACAGCAGTGACCATTTGTTTTTCAAAAGCAAAGGAGTCCACAGCAAGCAAACCTTGCTGGCGCCTTCCCCTCCATGCACAGCTGATTGCTTCAGCCTCCCAACTCTCCTCGCCATTAGCTGCTTAGAGCATAAATAGGGATGAGTGGGTCTCTTCTGGGAGACCTCAGCCAAACCAGACCCTCACCTGGGCACTTTTCTCACCTGCTGCAAGCCTATTGCAGCCATCACCTCTCCAGCTCTACAGCAGTAACACAGAATTTCATCTGAGCTGGAAAAGCACACATCTGCAGTGTGGCAGAGGATGGGGAGAGCTGAATTAGCACCACTCTGATGCATCTGTGCTGTCTAGGTTTGTGTGTGCCTGGGCACCTTGCACAGCAACTTTGAAAAGCTCTGGTTTCAGCATAGTGCTGATTCTGAGAAGAGGCCTGGCAAAAGATCATTGCCTTGTAAAGCTCCCTCCCACACAGAAATTTAAGGATTTTATCCACTTCCTGCCACAAAAACCAAACAGCTGTGAAACCACTGGGACATTGAAGAGGGACAGTGTTGCAGGCTCATGTGTGACTTTCGCTTGACCGGAGCTTGTCTTTGGCTTTTCCCTACCCAGAACTCTCAACACTTCAGATCCCCACAGCAGTGTTTTGTGCCCAGTCAGAGCAGAGTCCCCGGCTTCGGCCAGCCTGAAACAGCAGCAAACTGACAGTGCCAGCAGAAGACAGGACCAGCTCGCAGCCTTAACCTGTGCCACAGTGAGTTAAGCCTGTATTTTCACTGCAGAAGTTTAGTGCTTTAATCTTTAATGATGCAGTTTAAGACAGTGCTTGGCATTCAGCTGGGAAACCCCGTACACCACAGAAAAGATACCTCCAGGTCCCTAATCCTTCTGCCCTGCCCAGCTTTCATTAAAGGGACTTAAGCATACAGAGAGGGTTTTGTAACAGGGAAGATAAGCACAGAGCCTCCTCCAGAGGTGTCAAGGCAGGAAAACCAGGCACTGAGATGCTGAGTTGAGCAGCAAGTACCAGCTTCCACTGTCACAATTATTTCTGCTGGAGCAGGGAGCATCAGAAGTATCCTGCCACTGACCTATCCAGGATCACACCGGCATCTATGGCATGGCCAAGATCCAGGCTGCCTTTACATGCAAGCAGATTGGATATAATCCCATGGTTGGGCAAAAGCAGCTGTGCTGGCTCACAGCGAGGCCTGCCTGGTGTTAATTCCTTACTCTATCCATCCTAGTGTCAGGTAGACCTCCCGGATGCTTCCTCCCAAAATAGCCCAGCTGCAGGTGCCATACAGCAAGACAGCACCACGACACATCTACAAGTTCTCTCTGGGCCACCTGGCCTTGCAGGTCAAGAAACACGATGCAGTTTAGGATACTGGGTCAGAGAGCTTGCGAAGCGCAGTAGACGCCTACCCCACCTTTCAGCCTGCAGCTCACAACCCCACCTGCCTGCACCCCACCTTCTTGAGACAGGCACATCACCTTCACACAGCACAGACTGCCCAGCCCAGCCCAGGAGCAAGGCAAAGCTGCTCCAAGACATCCCAACAAAGCTGCTCCTGCTCTTACCCTCTTCCTCTTGCTGTTTACGCACGGTACATGACTACACACTGAGTCACTGCACGCTGAAACACAACAGGAATATTTGATCCCTGGACTTCACAACATTACTAACCTAACTGAGGCAAAGCCCTGGCAACAGAACAGAGACAGGAGAGTTAGCTGGATCAGATCCCACTCAGCTGAAGCCTGCAACACCCCCTCCATATTTTTCAGTTTGATTTCTTCCCCAATCAAAGTAAGAAACTAATTTTCCTTCAATCCCGCCTGGCCTAAACCCATTTCAGAAGAACATTCTACCTCAGGGAGTCAGTGTTTCAGCAACGGGGTGCTGGGGCTAGTTCCTACACTAGATTCCTGCTACCACCTTTATGACCAGCACTGCCACTTCATTAGTGAGGCTCAGCCACATTCCTCAGGCTGGGCTGGCATTTCTCCCTCACCAGGGACACCTCTGCCTTGAGCACCTGTACACAAACCACAGGCCTGTAGGCTTTTTATGCCTCTGAATCACCTCAGGCAGAGCACAAACAGGACCTCGAGTCCAGCAACAGAGCTTGCTTCAATTAATCAAACCAAAATGAAAACCCGGGCACCAGACCCGAAATCCCACCAGCACAATCTCTTTATTAGCAGGACCTGAAGAGACCTTCAACAGAATTAACACTGACTGCACAACGGTTAGTCCTGCTGGGGACAGGAAGGGTACCTTGAGAGAGGAGCACAGCATCTCTGTCTCTCCCACCACCTTCTGGAGCGACTCTATCGTGGCATTGCGCACATCCAGAGTGTCCCTCAGCCTGTCCACAACAGCCTGGCATTCCCGCTTTTCTTTCTCTGGAAAAGAAGAAAGAAAAAGGTCATGGCCTGGTAACCCAGACTCTCCAGCTGCACCACAGCAGCAAGAGCACACAGACTGCTTGCAGGCTCAGCTCCAGGCTGCCAGGATTTGGCCATTCCTGGAGAGAGCCATTTCTCTAAGTGCTGTCTGCACCAGGGTCTGTACTGAGCAATTGCTTCTCTCAGTGCCAGCAGGCTTCAAGATTTCTTTACTAAAGATAAAAACCTCCCTTTAATAGCTTTCCAGTGCCAGCCCTGCTAGCATTAAGATGATGTATCTTAACTCTTGCGTTTTCTCAAAGCCAGGCTTGCACAAGGAAATAATTCCTCTTGAGTTACACCAAGCTGTCATAGAGCTGGAGAACAGAGCTTTGTAGCCATCCTCTCCACATGGAACCTTGCGTGTCAGGAACCCCTCTGGGGGCCATTGGGCAGCTGTATGCAGTGGTCCACCAAGCTGCTGCACATGCCCTCACCAACCACGGCACCTACATCAAAGGGCAGGAGGCAGTGACAGTGGGGACACTGCAGGACACATGACAGCTTAAGTAGATTCCCCAAGTTCCCAATTTTTGCAGGTCACAAAACCTTGGAGACCTGCTGTCCCTCCCTCAGGCAATGCAGGAGCAAAGCACATGCCCCTGACCACCAGAGAGAAGGTGGTGGAAAACAGCACCAGATTTCAATTTCTTTTGTGGAGACAAGGGAAGAACAGCTCGGAAAACTACCACCACCATCAGGAGCTGCCAGACCTATGCAGGGAACAGCCAGCATCGCTGAGAAGCTCAAAGCAGTTGGGTAATGAGGGAAAGTAGGAACCCCTCCACCTAACCCTGCTGAGAGCAGGGTAAAATCTTCAGCTCAGCATCTTCGGTCTTTGCTAAAATCACCTGTGGCTCCAGCCTGGCACTAGTAGAGAGCCAAAGAGTGCCTTTCCAGAAAGCTTGTTCTTGTAAGCCATCCGGTTTCAAATTCTGCCTCCACATCCTGTGGAAGCATGACCTGCAGTGAAGCTGCACTGTTCAATGAGGGAGTAAAAGAGCCATGTGGGACCAAGGAACAAGAGAAGAACGTGTTGTAGCAGAAGCATGCGGGTGGCTTCTCCATTGATCTGAATAACCCTTTCTCACCAGAGGCAGTGCCTGGAGACGCTCCCCTGCATTTGCAGGGACTCCACACCCACCAAAAGAGTTAGGGCTTCCCCCTCCTCCGTGCCCAGCTGCCCAGAGGCAGATGGCAGGAATCAAACCCCTCCGTGCTGCAGGAACGAGCTTTCAGCTCATTCAGAGTGCCTCCCACAGAGCCTGCTGGGTCTGCTCGGAGCTCGGCACCTCTCGAGCCATTTGCAGGCTGATCAGAGCCTGGCAGCTCCACAGCTCCTCTGCAGCGCATAGAGCAGAGCACAGCTTCACGTGGAGAACTTATACATAGGAACCAGCAGAGAGCAGAGTACCCACAGCAAAGGAGGCAGGAGGTGGGAAGGAGCTTCGCATTTCCAGTATGAAAAGAGAATGGGACAGGGAATGTCAAATCCAACCTCTACTCACCAGAAGCCGAGAAGATTAGCAGGGCCTTCAAGCAGTTTTTCTTGGATAATATCCTAGCAAGAATCCCAGCCACCTTCCCCAGAAGATCTGGCTCTCTACCAAGACACTAAACTCAACCAAGCTGGCAGGAGAACAGGCCTCAGAATAGAGACGTGCAGACCATCCAATTCTGCTCTCAGGCTAAGGACCGAATCCTCAATCTACTGGCTATTCATGTCTGTCTCGTGCATGCAGGGAACACAGAGGAAAGACAACTCTCAGGGCGTGGGTGAGCCCCCAGCATTCTTTAAACATTTTTTTTTCCCCCTTCTGCTAGCATGTTTTAGGATTTCTGTCACTTAGACTGACATTTTCCTTTTGCTGCTCATGACTCATGTTCTGATGACAGGCTGCCTACAGACGATGCTTAAAACTCATCGACAAGTCTCCAGGGCTTTTGCTTTTCCTGCCTCCCTCAAACATCCTCTAAAATTAAAGATGGGAAGATGGAAGTGCGCACACACTGAACTCCGTCTGCTCTTCGCGCGACACATGTGGCACTGCAACAGCCAAACAAACCCAAAGCCTTCCCACTGCTGCTTTTGGACACCACTTTCACCCTCTCATCTGTTGGATGGAATGAGCCTTTGCCATATGCAGCTGTGAGTTTCCCAGCAAGCAAACCAAGTCTTTTGCTTTCAAGCCTGCTCTGGATAGAGCTGTGCTGCAATTCTGTAAGCTTGTGATTAGGAAGGGGGCAAAAAAAAATTGCATCTACTTGTCTAAACTCACAGTGAGCTCCTGAGTTACAGCAGAGCTGGGCCAGGCTGTGGACTCAGGCTCTGCCACATGAGCTTTGCACTGCTTTAGGTGTTCTCGCCTCAGAAAAAGCTCCGAAGAAGTTGCTCTAGCAAAACAGTTTGCAGTCTGAACCATGCCCTCGGCTTCAGAGAGGGGTGGCCTCTGCACAGGGGTTCCTCAGACCAGGGCAAGCCACCTGGCACAGGCAGAGCCCACGACCTGCTGATTGTGGGCTGCTGATCCCCCGCAGGCAGCTGGAACTCACCTTTCAAGGAGAGCTGGGCCTTCACCTTGTCCAGTTCATTCTGAAACACAACACAGAGAACCCCGTTAGGAAATGCCCCGCAGAGATGCTTTCACCAGATCTTAAAAAGACCCAGGAAGTTTCTCAGCAGGACGTTTGGACCAGGCAGGTACTAAGAAGGGAACATGGAAACAACAAGCACAGAGTTACAAGGCTGGACTATCACAGGTAACAGAAAGAGCACCTCCAACTGGCATTCTTTGGGGGGAGAAGAGAGGATCGCAGCTTCATCCTAGCCTTGTCAACCTTGTGTTTCTCACACTGTCAGTCATCCTGTTTTAGCTGAATAATTTTGGAAGGCTCTCAGGGAAACACAGGAAGTCAGGCAAGAACAATTTTTATAATGTTTTACCTAAACAAGGCAATAAGGCAGGGATGTTGCCAGACTAACTGGATTACTGAGAGTTCTTTAAACTGAAGTGAACTTTAATCAGATGCAGGTGGGAGACGGGAGGGCACGTCCAAACATCTGAAAAGGTAACCAAGCATGCACTCAAACATGCTGACAGGCACTGAAGTCACTGCAGTTTGGGATGCTGCTATGAGCTAACAGCTCAATCGAATGGCTGGAAACAGATCACTGAGAAACCAATCCATAACATGCCAAACTGAGAGTGCACAACATCTCCTGGGTACCACAAGGGTCTGAGAAACATCAAATATTTCTAACGCCTTCATCAAGGATCAGAAAGAGGCAGCAAATGCCCTGTAGTTTAAATTAGAGATAATGAAGTGATATAACTTAACACTGGTGAATAGCCAAAGGAAATGTAGAGAGGTTAAAAAGAGAGGCTATTTATATCTATATATATATATTTAAAATAAAAACCAGAGAGATAAATATATGCAGGAAAGAGTCAACAGAAGATGACTTAAAAAGCTGTGTTAGAGAACTGCAGAGGAAAGCACATAACAAGTCAGGCAGGAACTGCAGTGGAATAAAACCACAATAAAATGCCAACACAGGCACACAAATCTGTGCAACCCAGAGTGCTACATGCAAATCTGAGCCGAGAATAGCACCAGCAGTGACCACGGCTGCGATGGGACTGGAGCGAGGCTCTGCTAGTGACAATAAAGGCAGGAGAGAGAATGTGGGATGTAAAGCTTGGTAAGCAGAAGGGACTAAATGCAAAGCCTAGCAGAGCTGACTGGGATTTGCCCCAAGGGGCACAACTGCTGGAGGGCTAATGTGGAATTAACTCTGCTGCAGGAACTATTCTGAAGTAGCTTCCTCAGAGTCCTATTCAGGAACGATTAGTGAGCTCACAAGATGTGCTAATTATCATGATAGCAAAGAAATCCTGGGCTACTGCGGGCAGCTATGTAACATTACCTCATTCATCAACTTAATCTGAAATCCCTCATCCTCCACCACAGTTCCTAAAAGCTGCTCCCAATTTTCTCTCCTCTGAGACAAGCTCTCCTCTCTCTGCCAGGCTGAGTTACGAGACAACATTTTCCCAAGATCAAATAAGTATATCCTGACCACAAACAGACAGCTGTCCTCCAAGGCTTCTACCTTCCCCAGCAGGTTTACAGGCAGGAATCCTCCCCCACCTCCTCTTCACCAAGCTGAAATTTCCTTTGGAAGAAGAACTCTCCACTTCCCAGATCACAAGCAGCTCTTGACAGACTTACTGAGGTGTTACGCCCCAAAACTCACCCTTTTCCTGCTCTGGGAACAGCCATATGGAGACTGTTCTGCTCACTAAGGACCATCTTTAAAATCAATATAGGTTAAACCCAGGTTCAGTAATGAAAGAAATGCTTGGCCATTGAGCTTGTGGTCTGCAGCTGCTCCAGGGATCCAGGTTCCCTTTGGTGTTTCCATTGAAGTTTTAGCCTGGGGGTGGAAAGCAAAACAGCCCCAGCCCTCCTTTGACTGTAAACATTTCAGAGTAGCAGCAAGAGTGAGGAACAGCAACAAAGACAATTACTGTTCAGAAGATAATGTGGCTAATTCTCCAACAACTAGAAAGGGTTTCAGATCATGAGGGAGCTCTTCCGACCACTCCATTGGGTGCCGCTGGCACTCAGAAGCAAATCCCAAGCTTGTCCCCCCAAGATGACAAGCAGACCACAGCTACACACTTCGCTTTCTAGCGCATCCTTTTCATGGCAGGAGGCCAAATGCTCATTCCAGGACAGCTGTGGGCTGCACAGATACAGCTCCAGTTGATTACAGAGATGAACACCACTCCATGCCCAGGCTCTTGGAGGCAGTTCAACGTTCATCGCAAACCTTGGATTTGTTATTTTTTTTTCAGGTGAAATTGCCTCTGGCTGAGGATGCCAGCAATTCTTTTGTCATCCTCTGAGGAGCCTGGGCTTGGCCCACCATGTACCTGTTTTGAATTGCTGCCTGGCCAGAATCAGTCATTCCATCACAGAGAGATGAGAGACCTCCCATCTAGGTGGACATTAGTCCCTCACCCATTGTGAACAAGGCACCTGTGTTCTTAAGGTACTCCGCGTCCTCCAAAAACGAGCCAGCACACCACGTGAAACTGGTGACAAATGCAGCAGCTACCTGTACAGCACACAGCAGTGAATACCCACACAAGCTGATGATGCTGATTTACCCAGAAAAGTATTTGGTTCTGCAGGTGACCTCAGTGCCCTCATTAAGCAGGCTGTACACTGGGGCTAGATGTTGCTCTGACAGACACATACAAGATTTATAGGAGCAGGAGGAGTTACCATTAAGCTTGTTGTGCAGGAACAGCTCCACAGTCCTGCCCTTAAGCAAGGGAGCAGTTCTGCACAGCCTGCATGGAACAGAAGGCTGGGAGAACCCATTTTGGATCCTGGGGTGGGGGTGAGAGGGAACAGGAAGATTTTCTAGGGCGATTCTCCCCAGGCAACCCATTTCCGAGTCGCTCATCTCATTACACTCGTGAGAATGGATCTCGCTATGTACGGAAGGAAACGTTTATCTGCTGCGAGGGCGCAGCTCCCAGTGCCTGGAGATGCTCCTCCATTCCTCAGCACACTTTGGCCTTCAGCTTTGTTATTGGCAGTCCCGGAGAAAGACAGTGCTACTGACATTCTAGTCTGGCTGGCTTTATTTTAAAGACATACGAAGTACATATAGAATTGTCATGGCAACTGTTAATTATGGTAATTGCTGCACATGCTGCTTCTAAACACAAGAGGGTACAAGCGTCCCACTATACCAAGGTCAACCGGCCACGCTTTTTTTGGAACAGATCATTCCAAGACAGAAGGAGCCATGCTTCATCCACACTACACAAAGGAGAACACGGAACAGGCACTCTGTGTTTATCCCTACTCACCCCCAACTCTCTGCACCCAAAGGTGGCACTTGGAGCACACCACCCAGCATCCCAGCTCCAGCCAAGATCTTGCCAGGATCCAGCCTCCACATTGTTCACCGCTGCTGGTGCAGCTTCAGGCAGTCCCTTTCCTAGTCTCTCTTGGGGGAATCATGACTTTATCATCACACTGCCCCACATCCTTCAATCTGCACAAACAACCTCCCTGCACAGAAGGGGGGAGGGGGCACTTCATCCAACAGCCCCTTCTTCCCAGAGGGCTTAGCAGGGCTCACATGCAGCCGAGCCACAGACACCGGCAGCAATTCACTGCATCTGGGATTTCCCTTCTCCTGCCTTTGGGACAGCTCCGTACCCTCATTCCCAAGGGAGGAGCAGCAGTCCGATGTGATGCTGCTTCAGGAGGTTTCCCAGTCAAGTGAGAAGCAGAAGGAAGAGCAGAAAATAGAGGAGGTTCCTTGAGTCACCACACGGGATTTGGTCGGGGGAATGCTAGATCACTGCAGAGACTGATATGCTTCAGGTCAGACACATGAGCACAGCAAGCTCCAGCTTGGGAAGCACCTGCTGGCAGAGGACCAGCAGGCCAGGCCACGCTTCCAGGAGGCTAAAGCATCACATGAGGAAAGAACCCCCCAGGCAAGTTACCTGCAAGGTCTCTGCATCCGGTGCTGCTTGCTCCTCCAGGGTAACATCAAAAAACAGCTTATTGATGATGTGTCTTTTGCTGACCTAAACACAGGAGACAGAAGAGTGTGATGGGCACAAATATGGAAACAACGGATATGGAAGACACATGGAGGGGGAGAAGGTACTATCTTGTGACAAGGCCATGAAAGGCAAATCAGATCACGTGTTTGACACCATTAGTGGCAATGCTCTGCTTTGGCTCAACAGCACAGCAGCAGACCCCCCACTCAGTTTCTGGGAGTGTGACTCCAGCCAAGCTCCTGAGCCTCAGCAGAAAGATTCAGACATTTCTGAATCGAGCGCAGTCTGTTCTCTGGCAGCTCAGGCCCAAGCAGCTGATGCTGAGCTAACATGATGCCAAATCCTAAGACAGAAGTACGTGCTGGTTTCTGCAGGCAGAAGGTGCTGTAATTGAATTTGATAGCTCTCCACACCTCCCCCATGCAGTTACAGCTTTGTGTTTTAAGTATTATATACAGTCATGACACCAGCTAATTGCATGGTTACTGCCACATAAGATGTTATTTCGCGATAACTCCATGGTAACCCAGAGATGTAAGAGGGAGAGAAGAACAGAGGGAATCAACAAGTCAGGAAAGGAACAAGGGCCAAGACCTTGAGAGGAGGAAAGAAGCACGAACGCAGAATAAGCCCAAGCAGCAGCTGGCTAAAAATTTACATCTGAGAGCGAGGAAACATCTCCTGCAGCCGCTACGTGCCAAGACCTACTGGCGGCATGAAGGCTGGTGACAAAAGGGACTTCAAAGAAGTTCAGGTCCCAGTTAAGCCAATGGAAACCCAAGCCTCAGCTTCCTATCTCAGAAGCAGAGCACATCCTTCTCTCCCTCCCCAGCCATTGCTTTTCTCAAGGGAGGGTTGAGGGCTGCAAAGCCAGGAGGGGTTGCAAGGCCCGCGTGCAGCAGAACGGGCTGCTCACCTGACAGCAATGGGCTGGGCACGCCAGAAACACAAGTCGGGTGTCCCCGCTAAGCCCCTGCAGCCCCTTCTGTCATCATGCCAATACTTAGCCAGCCTGAGTAAAAGCTGTGAAAATCTAGAGCCCCTTTCTAAAGGAGCTGCAGGGCAGGCACTGGCAAGGCACCCTCAGCCCACTGCAACCAGAAGGGCTTTGGAGGGGAGTTCATCCTCTCAGCCTCCGGGGAGTCCCACGTGACAAAGTCCCTCTGCTTTCTACCACGAGCCTTTTTCTGGCATCACCCCAGACCACAGCTCCTTGAGGCCACTGCAGAGCACCACGCCACAGGTGTGCACAGGGGATGGCTTTACCTGGCATCTGCACTGCGGGCATGTCCGGCTCGGTGCAGTGTCAAACCACTGGATGAGGCTGAGAAAGAAAAAGAAAACATACAGTAAATCCTTAAAATCCTGGAGCGCTGCTCCCCATCCCCCAGCTCCCCAGGAGACATGAGGATGTGACTCCTCGTCACACACTAAAGCAGAACCACGAGCCTTCAGTCCAGCGGCGTGGCCGACCGAGCTCCGTGTTCCACGCGCGTGCTCCACCCGCATCGCCGAGACAATTCCTGGCTGAATTTAGCACGTGAGCTTATCTTTAACAGGGCAGAGCTTTTGCAGAGCTCAGATCTCTCTGGGAGACAGGCTTTGAACAGCCGCAGCTTCGCAGGAGCGAGCGGATCCGCGCACGGCGCGGCACAAGAGCTGCTCCATCAGGGTGTGACAGCCGAGATCCCAGCCCGGTCAGCTCCACGGGGTGCCACTGATCACGGATCTGCAGAGCCAGGGGCACCAGGATGGGCTCTGCCCTGAGATGATGAATTCAAACCTGCCGGGCACCCCAGGAGAGCCACTAATGCATTTTGCAACCAAGCCATCGCGTCACACTGGAAAGGTTTATTTTGGGAGCAGGGTAACGATTTGGAGCTGGCAGGTTACCTTTGGAAGCTCTGCCTGCTCTGCTGGCTGCTGGAAGAGAGCAGGCCCGAGCAGCACTGCTGAGTGAGGAGTGACAATCTTCACTGGTCCCCCTGCAAGCTCGTTAGCCAGGAAAGCAAATGCCCACCCCTTCCCCACACGAAGTTTATTTCCTCAGAAGAACCATTTCCTTCCAACACAGACACTTGCAACACAGTCCTAGAAAAGCATGGAATTGCCAGGGAGGCTTCACCACAATCCAACACCGCTCCCTCCAAACACCCTGTGACACTGGCTCTGGCGAAGGGAGCCTGCAGGCAGCACGGTGACACAATCATGGAATCAATCAGGTCGGAAAAGGCCTCAGATCATTGAGTCCAACCCATGACCGATCACCACCACGTCAAGTGCCACATCCAGTTTTTCCTAAACACCTCCAGGGACGGCGGCTCCACCACCTCCCGGGACAGTCCGTTCAAATGTGTAATCAGCACAGCCCGGACCGCTGCGGCAGCTCCGTGAACTCCTCAGAGCCCTCGTGAGGGGCCGCAGAAGGTGCCCGTGGCTGACACCCCACGGCCCGGCCCGGCCCGACCCCCGCCCGGCCCGACGCTCACCAGGCCCGGTGGAAG
>WEIT01010379.1:75089-120667 GCA_013389985.1 Dryoscopus gambensis | reverse complement strand
CCTGTTCAGGCTATTGCAAAAGTTTATGCCTGTTAAAAAAAACACTTATGAAACAAAGTGTGTTTAAGTTGTTAAGTTAAAGCCAGGCCTTGTTTTGCTGGCATTCTCTAAAGCTTGTAACTCTTTGACTAAAGCTCTTTGAAAAGGAGACTGCATTATGGGACCTGTATCAAACAGTTTTCAATTCTCTTGTGCTAGACTCAAAAGATTTTAAAGAGTTGAATAAACTGATGGTGAACCCTACTCTTTCTGGTACTCCTATGACTGAATTCTGCTAAATGGTCTGATATGAGGAATCACAGGAGGTTACACACCATATTTCTGCAAACTGACTGTCAAGACTGTAAAACTACTTTGCACATCTTTGTGGCCACTGGATATCTCAATACTTCCAGTTGTTCCTTTCCATTTTTGCCTAAATACAGAATTTAATGTGAAACCAGGTACTAGGTGAGAAATTCTCGATATCACAACATACAGTAAATAAGCAAAGGTGTCTAGAATAGAGTAACTCCGTGGAATTTCAGTTATGATGGTCTAATCTAAAACAATGGACTGCAACTCATTAATTTTAGAACTTGCTTTTGCATAAAGCTGATAAAATATTATACTGTAGGCCTGGATAATTACAAAGCTGCAGAGGGAGGATTACTTTAGACTTATACCACATACTTTTTCTAATAGTAAAATGATGTCAATAAATGAGGACTAGTATAGCTTTGACAGGACAAGAAAAATAGGACTATCAAAACTAAGTCTAAATTCCTTTTTACCTTCTAAGAGTGCAACATTGTAAATAAGCAGAGAATCGAGTATCAATAAACAATTATTTGTCTGAATCACAAAATATCAAGTAGCAGAAAATACATTATTCCAGAGTATTCCTAGACAAATAACAAATTGAGCCATTTTATCTAGATACAAGGAAAATCTTTTGCCATTAGAGCAGTCAAGCATGGGAACAGGTTGCCTGAGGAAGTTGTGTTTTAAAGATTATTCGGGATAAAGTCCTGAGCATCCTGGTGGCACCTGAGCTGACCCTGCTTTGATCATCAGGTTAGAGACCTTCAGATTCCACCCTGAATCACGCACGGGTTCCAAGAAATCCATTTTACAAACACCTTTTAAGTAAGTAGGAGACTCATGGGCACACCAACTACTGCTAGAGGACAGAAGTTTCAGACAACAGGAAACATAAATAAAAAAGTACATGTGGGAGCATAATAAGTGGCATAAAGCAAAATAAAACTTTTTTATTAAATTAGCACCTCATTTAAGGTAAAAAAGCAGAAATTATCAATTAATACTCTCAGATAAAAGATGAAGAATTGGAGAAAAAACATTTGTATGCTAGTAAATAATCTGTTCTAGACCAAGAACCACTTCAAACATATTGCACAGGGAGGCCAGTGCATAAAGGCAGAGATAGCAAAGAGGGAGAGGATACTCTAAATTATTTTAACAAGTTTGTAGCTCCTTGAACTGCAGGGCTCTGCACAATTAACTAAAAGATTGTTGGGAGATAAACATGAGGTTGGCAAAAAAACCTCTGAATAAACTGTAGGCTGTCATTTATTTCTGAATTATAAAAGACGTTCTAGGCTCTCACATAAAAGAAATAAGGAGTTCTGAATAATAGATGCAGGTGTGCATATATGACCTTATGAATAATTCAGAAAATTTAACATTACAGACTTTTTTAAGGAAAAAAGATAACATCAACACCAGAAGTAATGGTGATACCAAAATAACCAGGGAGTGAGAGATGGCTGCAGAGCTGTGACAAACAATGGAAGAGGAAAGGATAACACCCAGAGGAAGTAAACAGCTAAAAAGCTGTTCTCAAGAACAGTGACACAAATAATGACAGGGAAAGACAGACTCCTGGCAATAGCAGAAGACTTTGCAAGCAGGTTCATCAGCACAGCTGTGCTACCAACGCAAGCATCAATATTTTTTGGAACACTGAGAGCAAAACAAAGAAGTCTAAGATGAAGGTATCAAAATGATTGAGCAAGCAATAAAGATGAAAAAAGTGTAAATGAAATGATTGATGGTACACACCTTGGCACCATAAAATGAGGAGCATAGAATGGGATAAAAAGTAATGTTACATCATGGGGTGTACTAATGGGAAGATAATTCCCAGACAGGTGAATCATATACTGCTATTTTCATGAAATTTTATTAGCATACTTTAATTAAGAGAAGAAACTCTACGAATTTGAATTGAAAAAAGATTTAGGGAAATGTAGCATATTTTGGGGACTGGGGAGGCAGAGAACAGGCTTCTTAAAAAGTGAACTGTTTTCCCACCACATTTGTCACAGTTCCAAAAGGGGACCAGACTATGGCCCAGTTTTGCTAAACTAGCACCACCAGAGCCAGGAGCATAGGCCAGACATACAGCAACGTGTCTGGAGCACATTTCAATCCTGAATTCACAAGGCATCTGCAATAACAGTTACAACAATAAGAGTTACAGCTGCAAACTTATAGGTGATCCTGAATTTCCTCTGCACGAGGACTGTTAGACTTTCACTGAACATGGCTGAGCAGACTGAACAGGATCATTACCAAACTGATTCACGGCCTGCAGATGCTAAACCCAACCCACAAAGGTGTTGAGGCAATGAAACCATCAAAATAGCTGAAACACAGATACTACCACATCTTAAAAGGTATAAAAATTATTACAAATCACTTGAAAAAGCAAGCCAGTGTCATTACATTACTCACCCTTTGAGCAAAACAGCTCCTGACACAAAAGTTGAATAAAGCAGCAGCAGTGCCAAGGCATACACTTGACTTCTCCTTCAGCTGTCCTCTATCCACATCAATTGCATCAGAGTCAAATAAGAACCTTTGACCCAATACTGACAAGTAAGATATTGGCCATTCAGCGTAGTTCTCACAAATCACTACTGGTATCCAGCAAAAAATAAGTAATAAAATTTCCATATTTTCCCTGAGGCTTTAATGAGTATTTTTCATACTTTATTGGAACAAAAACTTGACTCAAACATGTGCTTAATATGAGTAATTTTTCTAAAAAAACACATGAATACCTATTTAACTTCAAAGAAACAGCATAATTTAGGACAATTATGTCTACTTTTTCTCTCCAGTTCACCTTTAAGTAACTTTATGGAATAAATCAATTTAAAATTACTTGATTTGTTCTATGGGATTTTTATAGGATTCACTCACCTTCTTCCACCAATGGTCAGCCATGTTATTTCAAGACACAATTCACTACTAGTACCACCTTACCTTGAAAAGAGACTCCATCAGGCAAGAGAAATTTTAAAAACACACTAGATAGATTCACATGAAAAAAAAAATTGACTGAATTAAAATCTTCACTTGTTTTAGTAATTTTCTCTTCATCATACATTAAACAAACATTTAACCGAGGCCACTTTCTTGGTTTTTTAGTACATTACCTAAAGTACAGAAGCATAGAAAACCTTCATGTAGCAAAATTCAGCAGAAATCACAGAGCTACTCTCACTGAGGCAGGTTATTAAGTTGAGTTTAATAAAGTCTTATATTTTTATGAGATACTTCCTAACAATGCATTATGTGCAACTATTTACAGCTCAACAATTTTAAAGGTCTACCCTGTCAGTCCATTGTAATATGCAAAATCTCCAGCCCAGCTGGCTTTATATTCAGTCCATAGACTCTGCTTCACAGCCTCAAAGAAAAATATGGCACAGAAGACATCCCAACTTTTCTCATCAGCAGCAAATCGTCCTTGTCTTGAAAGCAAATTTAAATTATTTGAATGAGAGTAATGAGCACAGTGTAGAATAAACACAGAAAATGAAGTATCTGGTATTTTTCATTAATATCCCATTCATGTATGTATTATAGTGATAAATACATATTTTTGTTTTTCTAAAGCTGATTAACTGTATTTAACACTGCTGTATTCATTTTCTGAACATTCATATTTTATGAGCTGGGAAAGTTAGTGTATATTGTGATTTCCATTTTTCAAATGCTGCATCACTTCTGGGTACAGGAGAGGGCATTATGATAATAAACAAGTAAAACTTCAGCGTGTGCATGCTGTACTCTCCATTAAAGCTAAACAGCAGTTTGTGATACAACTGAATTTTAGTCTCTGCTGTAAACAGCAACACATTCAAACTGAGTAAGTTCACTGATCAGTAGATTTATGAAACTAACAAAAGTCCACAGGGGTACATAAAAAAAGAATTAGGAAGGTACAAAAGAGAAAATGTAAGGAGAAGAAGAATGGAAATTTAAGAGAGAAAACAAAAATACTCCTAGCTTTGCACAGTTGCACCAAATTACTTATACCTACTCAGCTTTGTAACTACTGTTGAGAGATTTATCTAGTTTTTAGATGATTTGGAGCCAAGCCGGAAAGGGACAGGCTCACTTCATATGTCAATCTAGTCACACACTGGATCCCAATTTCAGGTTCTGTACATTATATTAGAAATAACAGACATGATACCAAAATACCTGCTGACTTCCATGTGTTTTAGTCAGAAATCACTAGCAAGAAAAAAGTAACTCCTATCAAGTCCCACACTGCAATTCTCAAAATTTACAGTCAACTAACACTCTGGAAACACCCAAAGTCTTTGTAGGCATCAATTTTAAATACTCTTGGCTTGCACTGAGATACTCAAGTCTTTATAGCACTGAAGAACTTTATGCCATGGCACAGAGGACTGGCAAGACGGCGGCAAGTGCAGGAGGGAGGCCGGGCTTAGGCAGGCAGCCACCAGCACTGCCCTACAGAAGTGCATCAGCTGGCTCTACTCTGTGTTCCTTGCATCACTTAAAACCTTGTACTTCTGGTGACTAAGGTCATTATTTCAATGAGGAAACAACTTACACTCCTAGCAATTAACAGCAAAGTGTGGGATGCTACTAATAGAAGTATTAACACCCTTAATGGAAAATAAACTGATTTTTCTCTCACTTCCATCTCCCCTATAAACTGCTTGGTCTAATTAATTTTGTCTGGTTCTTCTCCGTTTGTGATTTCACTATCACAAAACTTTGTGTTTCACTATCAAATAGTGAGGACCCTAAATTTTCTCAGTTAATTCTGCTGAGAACTTAAATACTGTCCCATTTTATGTTGCTCCATTACCAGGTTATTTTTTATATTTCCTTTTTTATTTTCTATTTGAATATGAAATGCAAAATTCCCAAGAGACGTAAAAGAATAACCGTAGAGTAATATAATCTTAAAATAGAGTTTACTTGCTAAGGTAGACATGGAGTAGTACATAATTAACTTAGCAAAAAAAAAATTAAAAAATCACATTAATTCATATAAGAATTACAGGATGACTGATACAATAAAGATAACTGTAGTAAGTAAATTATACGAATATGATCCAAAAAGATCTGGACCCACACTAAATGAAAATCCCTCATGGAGATTTATTTAACCATTCAAAGATGAAAAGTCAGCAGTGGTAAACAGAAAAGTTCATTTGTCAGCTGAATGTAACAGTTTGCAAGCAACTCTGAGATTATTTCCACTGTTTTTAAGGACTGAGCGTAAAAGAACAACACCTGCACACTCATAGACAGGATTTGGTTTTCCCTCTTTCTTTTGTGCTGCTCACGCTTGTTTCCCAGATAATTGTTGGCTGTCGAGTCTGAAGCAATACCAGTAGATACCCTGGGCAGCTGGACAGAGTGCTTTCAGCAGAATCATGCTTGAAATGAGGATAAACTGATGCTGATAGGAACAGGAAATGGGATCATGAGACAATTTTCAATTATAATGAAAATATTTTTATTAGCAACTGTCATCCAGAGTATGAATATCTCTGTGCTTCTCCACGTGCCAATATCCTACAGCTCCTGCAAAAGAAGAGAAAAAGCAGTGCATGAAACAATAACTTAGTCCTCTACGCAGGGCACTGCCAATTTTTCCACACTGCTTACCCTTCTCCTCCGCTTCCAGCAATTACTGGCAGGACACCATCTCAACTCATTCTAGGCAGGACACAGAAGGACAGAGGAAGATTTAGTTCACTGTTACAACCATTGATTTTTCTATACGACTGTAGTATACATTAAAAGCACACCACTGCCACGGAACATTTATTGAGATACTCACGTTCTGCTTTCCAAATCCTTGTATGATTTACTGAATGAGACTTGACATGCACGTAGCACCTCCGAGCAGGGAAAGGGCAAAGCAGCGCTGATTCACCGTGGCTGCACAAACATGGCACAGATTGGGTATTTGGAGCCTCTCCTCCTGTGCCAAGATAACCTCAATACACAGTGAACAACCTTCCACTAATAATAAATCCCCCCACCCCTAACAGCAGATCCCAAGTTCTCACGGACATGTCCAGATGGTACTCACTGCTTTGAAGCCTCCTCTCAACTGGAAATATCAAGTGTCACTGGCAGATCTTGTGGCAGCTGTCTGTAGCACCACCTTTGACATGTGGATCTCACCTTTGCTCGGCTAGGCTTGTTTCAGTAGTGCACAAGTTACTGTCTACATATTTTTGCATCTGGTTAAACTGCAACTGAGCCCAAACAAAGGCCAAATCTCAACACTGTAAGTCATCTAATTGCATTAGCATACCCTTGTGGTGTCAGTTATAACAATTCCTCAGGCTCAGCGCAGCATTTACCTAAATACCATAGTCAAAACGCAGGTTACGAGACCGACTGGGTATAAGGTCACATTTAAATATACAGCTGTCTGCTCAGTGTTGAAGCCATCCAATTACCTGTATTTCATGATAAAAAGTGTTTAACTCTGAGGCACACCAGCTGTGCAGGAACCAAGGACACACGCTTAATCTCAAACCAGAACGTACACATAATATGTCTACATAGAGACAGGACACAGCAAAGTCCCTCTATGAGCAGATGAGATGCTGTGCCCTCAGCTGAAACCCAACCTGGAAGCATATGCCCCTTCTCCCTGAGGTGCCAATGTTTTTGAAGCTGGTACGATGAAGAAGAGGCTTGTACCTGGCACTAGGAGGTACACGGACACTCACCTGGAGGCTTATACACAATATCCATTTTTGAGGCTTCACAAATTCTTTTCTAGCCCACAGATAACACTTGGACCTTTTTAGTGCCCCCCAGTCAGCACGTAGTGGAATTCAGTACACATTCTCCTTGGCAGTGACAGAATAAGAGTCATAGGTATCATTATGGATGATGCACAACCCCTTTTACAGACTGATACAGACCCCACTTAATGCAACTTTCTCCTCCTCCCAAACCAAACCACAGCAAAACAGAGAGTCCCAGACCAATTCTGGCTTTCTAAACTTTTCAGTACACCTTGTTACAAGCTTTTTTTTTTTTTTAGATTTCTGTAAGTTTCATCAGAGATGATCAGGAGGTTCAGTCAGAAACCAAACACTGAGGAAGGTCACCAGAATAAGTTACATATAATGAAATTATTCTATCCATCCAGTTCACAGAATTACTACTTTAAAAAAGCATCACTGGCAATTAATGACACACATAGGTTAACCATGCAGCAAATCTTAAGTTTTGCCTTTTAAAAATAATGCAAGGTAATCCAACCCAGTTCAATGCCAATACATAAACTGCAGATAAATTGGAAAATGGCATACCAAGAAAAGTAAAGGTGGTAGCACCAAACCAAGACGGTAGACAGGTTACAAAACATTTAGGTAAGAATCTTTCCCTCTCAACTAAACTAGAACCATATGGCCTAAACTGAGCCAAGATGTGAGGCATCTTATGCACCAGATGCACACTGACTTTCATTTAGGAGGTATGTTTTCCTAAACAGGTACAACCACCGGCAGAGCTTCCTGTGGCCCCCGAGGAACCTCTGCTCCATCCGTTACTCATACAGCACTCAGGCATCAGCTGCTTCTGTAAAACTCTCTCTCTTCTGGTGCTCATGTCTCTTTTCTCTAGAGATGATAAATGACTCTTCTTCCCAGCTAAGTGAATCCCATGGAAAGTGCTGAGGATCTAAATCCGTATCATGCCTCAGGATGCTATTGTTATTTTGCAACATACTTAAAAAGGACAGGTATTTCATAAGGCAAACAGAAAGATGAGGTCCCAAGAGCAAAGCCTTTAGTGAATTTGGGAAAGGTCCCAAGAGCAAAGTCTTTAGTGCGTTTGAAAAGATAAAAACCAGAAGGAGGTAATGAAAATTTGAGGCAGGATGAAGAACAAAGGGATTCAAGGAGCGATGACGACGGTAGTAAACATTCCAAGTATGAATGCCTACCAGAATAGCCCTTCTTAGTTCTTCAGGAACTTACCAACAGAGTACAGATGAAATCTTTTAAATGCTTAGGATTAATAACAATATCATTATTAGACAGACATGCTTTCATAGTTCTGGGGGATGATTGTGATCAGAATCTCTAATAAGATTATCTGCAAACAGGAACATAGAAACAGTCAGTGTGCCATATTATCAAAACAAGATCTACCTGCTTTATACTATTAAAAAGGAATACGGGGAAAACTGAACTTTATTTCTTGAAACATATATTCTTTAGAACACATACAGTTTTGCTCACATAATTGAACATTCATCCACTCTTCCAGCAAGGACTGGAGCATTACAGGGTTTTATAACAGATAAGAGCTTCTAAATGGTAACTAAGGCAAGGACCCTCCATGCACACACTGGTTATTTATTATCATTTTCTGGTTGCTGCTACAAGACATAAAGTTTCAGAGGAAAGAGTCCAACTTCCCAGTGTTTGAGCTGTGGAAGGACTAATGAACTTTGCCTTATTATTTCTTGCAAACAGGAAAAATACTAAGGTGTTGCACTATTGCTTATCTTGCCCATCAGCAAAACCAGCTTTTGCAGTTTGTAAAAATCAGAATGCATCAGTCACAGCGCATGACACAAGGTCACAGAGTCAATCTGGTTAACTGCATCAGATACTCCCAGAGTCTTAGGCATGCAACCATCTTAGCACAATGAGGAGGCAGTGAGAATAGGCACAGTGAAAATACAGCATGCACCATCTTCTCCAGTGTTAACAGCTGCTCAGAGTACAGAAAACTGAATACATTTCACATTGTAGTCATTGCAAGGAGATTATATAAAGTTTAATAGGATCCCATTCTTGAGTTACTTTATTAGTCTGCTCAATTAAATGCTATTTAATGATTCAGCACTTACAGGGTATTATATACCATACTTACTCCATTGATTTCAGTGAAGCTCCTTCTGATTTTTCCAGAAAAGATGAGTAGTTCTAAGGAAAAATATTAATTTTCTGTTTAAGCCCTAAGTATAAACAAATTAAAAGTAGGGACTAAATATAGCAACTGCTACATTGGTTTTCTGTAATTCACGCATGGGGAGATTGAGATAATCACATCAAAATTGTTTACACAATTGACAGTGGTTTAACTTGTAAGTAGCCCAAGGATGAAGACTACTTCATGTTGTGTCTGTATTTCCATCAAAACTGCAGCAACCTGGCTGTTACGCTTTATTGAAGCATTTTATTTCCAGCTGTATCCACCGTAAATTAGTGTTACAGAATAAAGGATCATCATTCTGGATCATCAGAGTAGGTGGTGTAGGCAAGTTGCTGAAATAGTCTTGTTTGTTCATGTGTTGTAGCAGGTTGTTCCAATACTCACCTTTGTGTTTCATGCCTTAGCACACCCTAACTCTACTCATCCTCAGTGTAAAAAGTGAGTTAAAAAGACAACTCCTTGTCTCGGGCACTGACTTGTTGCTCAGAACATCCAAAGACGACTCTCGGTAACGATTTCGCTCTGCAGCTGGGAGAGCACGCACCAGGCCGGTCTCCACCACAGCTTTCTGCTGCTACCTGTTGTTCCAAAGTGACCATGTTTGCTGTCACAGATATTTGTCCTCATCAACAAAATTTCCATCAGAAAAGCAAACCATTCAGCCCTGAAGTGCAATTAATCACTTGGATCAAAAAATGGTAAGAAGCTGTAGATACTTGCATCCCCATGCTCTCTAATGCTAATGATACATCACTTAATTTTTTCACTGTATAAAAGCTACTTCTTGCAATCATTTTTTTTTCTTTATCAATCTCTCTTGCTCACATAAGCATTACCAGCAGCCACCCTGCTTTCCACTGACATGAAATTGTTACTACAACTCCTAGATTTCCAGTTTGTAGGAACATTGTAGCAACTTTTCCTTACTTTTGTGTTGGAAATGTGAATAAAATTGCGTGCATCCTCACTAGTGAGACACTGGGCACCAAAGCAGAGTGCACCCCTGGGTGAGGTGCATGGTGCTCTCCTCACACCGCTCTGCTCCTGTACAGGGAGAGGACACAGCCAAGTTTGCACCCTCTCACAAGGAAGAAATAGTTTCTGCGTTACTGAAAGATATCTGCCAGAGAGCTGAGGAATCTAAATGCAGAAATCCTGAAAAAACTTCCCGCAGCTGAGAATCTGAAGTACAGACAGATTAAAAGACCTTGCCCGAAGTCTGTCCAGGAGATTGAATCAGAGATGGATATTGAATTGAGTGACGATCAGGCACAAGACTTTTTTTTTTTTTGATTTGATGTACTAGAAAGTATAAGCCATTTCCTTATCACCAGAAATGTCATAAAGCTGGACCACTGATGACAATACTTCAATCCACATTTTTAAGGACATAGTGTCCCTTGACTACATACTTGGCTTTCATTTAATTCAGGAAGTGCTGCACATGAATACATCAGAACTATACATTAATTGCTACATTTGCAACATTTTAAAACAGATATGCCACATCAACATGCCTGCCTTTATCTCTGTTATCCATACAAAGAAACAGACAGTGTAAATCAGTGTCAGGAGCAATATTAAACTATCAGGTGTTCAAGTTTTGGAATACACAATACCAAATATTGTATGGAACTCAAACCTGACAACACCCAGGTAGGGAAGCGGATGTGAGACCACGAGCAAGGTTAACACAAAATTCAGTGTGGTACGTAAACTGAATGTATAATTCTTTTTCCCAAAGTACTGTTTGTGAGAGAAAGATCTGGTAGGAAGCAGATTTCAACAGGTAATGGAAAAGCAACAGGCACAGCCTCTACTGAGCACTGGAATGGGCTTCCACAGGAGCTTGTGGGGGAAAACAGTATCAACTGGTTCACAATAGGATACACAAATTCATGGACCACAGATCCCTAACAGGACAGTAAAAGGACTGAGTGTGTTTATACACTTCACTGATTCTTGAGAGTCTAGCAAAAAAAAAAAAAAAAGAAAAAAAGAAAAAAAGGAAATGACTACACTTATCTACCTTTTTTGACAAATGTACGCTAAAGTAGATGTGTAGTTAGAGCACATTTCATCTGTCCCCTGGGACACCTCTACAGACACATGTCCCTACTGACATGAAGTTTCAGCTTTGTCTACTGTGGAGGGAATTCAACTTGCCTTGGCAACCCAAGTTACATGATTTACATAATTTTCAAACAAAAATTCTGGAAGATGATGATGAACATGGAATTTCTAAGGCAACTGAGCCCACAAATGCAATGAAAACATTAGAAAGAGGTTCCCTGGATTATGTACCAAAAAGCTGCACCACCTTTTTGTTGTTGTATTTTCCGGTGAGAAAACACTCTTTGCACTAATTTCCATTATTTTTTTCCATTATTTTCTGCAGTACAGAAGTGCCCCTTATTTGATGAGCATACTGTCACCTGAACTCTCTGTGCACTGGGTGGGGATTTCTACTTTGCTACATGTACAGCAGTGATTCCATGCATGCTTACATTTCCTAAGTAAATCTTCGTGAAGACTAGAGGAAGATTTAAGAAGCACAATCATTTCACTTTTGCATATGATTCTGGAACTTGCTTTTTGCTGGCCCACAGAAAACAACTTCAAGCCTAATTTTACACTGCTGTCACAATATTTTCAGGCTTGAGACACAAGATTTCATTAATTTTTATGCCATCAGGATCTGTTCCAATACTAAATAAAAAAATCTGAAAGCTACTCATATGAGAGGACTACTCTGAGCCAAGACTTCAGGGACTGGCTTTAATTCATGCCTTAAAGAGAATGTCTTAAAAAAAAAAGAGAGGAAACTAAAAGTCTCAAAATACAATTAAATAATTCAGCTTCGCCTCCTGGGTAACACGTTCCTGCTTCTTATGGAAAGGTTCACTCAAAGAATCCCATATATCTATGGTCCTTATCCTCTTTCACATATATGCTTGTCCTTCAGCTTGTATGCCTCAAGACTGCTGCTCACAATTTAAGCTGAGCAGTAAAAGCAGAATCTACGCAGAGCCTTTCAAGTAACCATTTCCCAGCTGTGCTGGTCCACTAAGGCTGTGAAGACACTTGCATCGATTCCACTGGCACTTTTCAAGCCTCATACCAAGTGAAGTGAAACACAAAACTTCCAGACCTCACGAGCCTGTTCTCTAGAGAGAACAGTGATCTAGGCATGGCACAAGTCCAAAAGCAGTAGGAGAAAATCCCTCAGCCTGCCATGCAGTTAATATTCATCACTATATTGGTTTATTGGCAATTTATACTTTACTGGTCAACAAAACCCCTGCATTGCCACTTAAAATTGATAGGTTATCAGGTTCTTACTTCTCAAATCTAAAAAAAAATCAAGTAAAACTTAACATAGGGAAAGAACACATTAAAAGTAACTATTATATGACTTCAGTAGGAATTTGCATGCTTTTTATTATAGTGTTTTCAGTCATATTCAATGGTTTATGCAAGCTGTTCTTACACCAAGGATGCACCAGGCCACTAACTTTGTTGAGGATGGATCTCAGCTTCCCCAAGTCTGAAGATCACCAGCTGAGAGGTGAAGTGGTGATTGGTTAAACCTGTCATTTCATGAGGTTATGAACACTTCACAGAGCTGCAGCTGAGCCAACAGAGTCATCTTTTCCTTTCCAAAATTGTAAGAAGCAATTATTCACTCCTTTTTTAGCTCTTTTCTAACCAATTTGACTTTTTTCACAGAATGATGGATCTTTGACTCTTTTCTTAAAAGTATTTCTCTGACTTGAGAGAATTATCTTTAATAAGATGTTTCCCATTAAACCTACTTAAATTTAATATTGTAATTAACTCCAAATTCTTAAAAAACCTCAAAAAATTCTAATTTAAAGTATACTTTCCTTTACATGACAAAGTCAGTAACTCTACCCTAAAATCACATATAAAATACTCTTCCTCAAGATGATATGGTCACATAACCTTTACGTTATGTTTCATTAAATACCAATGAAATACTAAAACATCATTATGCACTTTTTAAGCTCCATGGCAGTGGACAAGAGAAAAATTAAACCTTTATATAATTTCAAGTGTAATCTGTAAGTATAATAGGAACCCAATCCAAAACCCAGCGGTGGAGGTCACGGGAGTCTTCCCATTAATTTCCATGTTCTTTGGACTAAGGAACCAAGATAAATATTAATCAATTGAAAGGAAGAGAAAGTAAAACTTACCCATGAATTCAATTCCTAAATGGTCTGCTATACTCATGAAAGCATGTAAAAGAAAAAAGAGAAAAGAGACAGAAATGTTAGAAACAGAGTAAAATATAAACATAACCTTGATAGGGCAGTGCTGCAGAACAGTGTGGGGTCAGGGCCCACAAAGGCCCAACCCTGCCCCTCAAAAGCAATCCTAGGATGGGAATTTAGGGCCACATTCACGTGCCACATGAAGGGACGTGTATTTGGGGAAGGACATGAATGCCTTTATATTTGACTTTATGTTCAGCCAGCTACCTAAAGGGATTTCATTTTCCCATCCGCCTGCAACTCCTCTCTCTCACATGCTAGCTGCTGTCCTTAGTTAGACAAGGTTCTTTCCTTCATATTCTCTGACAGGGATCAAAACCTAAAGACATGAATGGAAGGCTTTCACTGAGTTTGGCAGCTCTCAGCACAGCACAGCACCCACACTTTCACCCAACGTGACTCCTATGTGCTCTCTGCTGCACAACAGCAAATCTGACTGCAGGAAAGAGCAGCCATGTTCCCAAGCTGGCCATCAGGCAGGCAGGACATAATAATTTCAAGACACCTTCAAGTCAAGCAAAAATTTTAATGTTTTTAGAGTATTGACTGAATTACCACATGGACTTCTAAACATTTCAGGTCCCTTTTTTCACATGATGAACTAGAGCCCTCTAAGAACTCCACAGCAAAGCTAAAAGATTTTCCAACACAACCCAACAGTTAAACACTTCATTTTATTGCCAACTGTGATGGGATCGTGGAATATTTGGGGTTCTGTTGAAAATGCTGGGAACTGTTCACCTTTTGAACCCTTTCAATGCATCCAGGAAAAGGCATTGAGCATCAGCTTGCTCAGTTCACTTAGCATACAAATCTATAGAACAGTTGCTAAACTCCATATTTATTTTCATACAGAAGGCACAACATGCACTTCAAAAGCAAAGAACACAAGATGATGGTACATGGTATAAATATCTTATTACCATGGCGTTAGGGAAGGCAAATTACGCAAGTTTAGCAACACCCAAATGAATCTTTCCTTTTGAAATTACATGACTCAAAATCATACATATATAGATTCCACATAACCATCTTCTAATCTGTATTCTTGCATTCACGTACAAATATCGTGTACAAACATCCCTAGAACATTTGATACAGGAATGTAAATTTTTATAAGAATATAATTTTTATAAGAGCATGAGATCAGATATATCAAAAGCGCATCAAACATACTATATTTACAGAGATTTGTAGCTTGTTTTTTTCCCCGTCTAATTTTCTGTACCTGTGAAATCAGCAAATATTATCTATATGCAATTCACACCTGTGCATCCTTCTGTAAATTAGATCAAAATGCAGTTGAAAATTCTTTACTTTAAAAAATGATAGCAGAGATCAAAGCACCATAATCTGGTCTCCAAGGAAATAAGGATATTGACACATGGAGGAAGATCATGCAGTATCATCCAAGTCTGTGTAGAACAGCTGAAAAAAATTCTTCTTTCCTAACTTGGTTATACACCTTCTCTACATGTTTTCCATTTGCAGCCTGCAATTCTCCCTTTGAGTTCACCAACATGGTTAAAAACCACTTCCTCAAAAAGCGCACACAAAATACACCTTTCACTTAAAAAGATGAAAAAAGCATTTCAGTTCATATTTGAGTGGCTTACACATAAGTGAGAATCAAGGGCATACAGAGCCTTGCTGGGAAACATGTTCAATTGGAGACGGTGGAAACATGTCAGTCATGAAATTTATTACATTCAAATATCTCATGTGCCCGCAAAACAACTTCAGCAACCAGCATAATATATATTGCTGACAAAGCTGATTTCCCCAGATTACAATGAAAGGATGTCCAGTGGGATAAACCCTTACAATAAAATATCCGAGCTGCCAATCATTAAGCGTAGCTCAAGAAGCTCTGTGAGCAGCTGTGGGGAATAGCAAGGAGGAAGTGGTAACTGTGGCAGACGTAGCACATGCTGGCACTGGGTATGACCGTCACTGGGCCGCCCCTTGGTGACCAGGCCTCAGCCCAGCCAATGCTCTCACTTTCACTGCTGCCGTGCAAATCAGCGACTCTGCAAGCTCCAGCTTCGGAAATGGGTTTGTCCCCTCTTAACAACAGCAAGAAACTCTCCAAGCAGGTCCATGTGGGACACACAGACGGCAGCAGGGAATAACCAGCAGGGGTAGTGGGGGCTGTGAGCTGTGGTGGTGACCTGAGACTGAACCAAACACTAAAATGTGAAGTATTGACCCCAGCAAGGCACGGTGTGACAAAGGACTGTTCTATTGCTCTACAGCCGCGGAGTGCAATTGATGAACTGCCTGCAGAGCACTTCCCTGGACACAGCAAGTGCAATGCCAAGTAATTCACCATCGAGAAACGGACTCGGTTAAAAAAAATGCATATGAGAGCTATAAATGTGCTGAAGCGTGAGTGCTGCTCCACAAGATGGGGTCATTAACCAAATAATGCAACTGTATTTTATTTTTGTTATTGTGGTTTCTTCTTTCACTCTGGTATTATGTTCCTAGAAACTAATATATTTTTCAGATAAGAAGATTACTCATTTTTATTTTTTATTTTATCAGTATTTCTGTCTTTTCATGTTGATGTGTGAAAAATACTGTGCCTTATGGTCCTTGCACTATGGTAATGTGTTGCTAGTATTAAAGCCCTTTTAATTTATACTGTCTAAATACATACACACCTGTGAATACTCCATAACGAGGACAAGAGAAGATAAATTTGCAGTCACTAATGGACTAATTTATTAGTGCTCCACAAAAAAACCATACTGCCTTGTGTGTGGATTGTGGTTTGCTGCAGCTCTTTTCTTAGTCATATTAACACTATGAACAGAAATATAAACTCAACACGTAAATCTAACTGAAAAATCTTGGATTTGAACGTACCCATTGCAAACCTCTACAGACATTTTAATCTTTTTTAAGGACAAGTTGACTTTGGCATGAAGATGACAGGTTTAGGAAATCAGTGCAACAGCAAAGTATTTTCTTCTGCAAATGAAATTTATTGCTTCCAATAAACTCATAAGAGTTGTTAAATTGTCCTTGGTAGATTATTGTCTTGAACACAAAATGCAGCACGATAATATGCTGCAAGCTACCTTGGGACAGCTCAAGTACTCTGAACAGATGACCTGTCTGGAAGGAACAGGACTAAGTTTAACTCTTAAGTATTAGACCAATAAAACTTGGTCTGAAATAAAGAAAAATCCTTCAATTCATAAAGCAGCTAGATTAGGATACTGCCTAAAGACACAAACTGCTGCTCTCTTATCCATTGTGCTTTATGATGTTTGGCATGGTTGTCAGGGTATTTGTATGTCTAATGAAGTGCAAACTGTAATCAATTACAGACATATATACATCTATATATGAAAATATAGATTTTTTTGAAGTATATTATTTTTTGGTCCTTCACTTTGCATGTGAGCCCATAGACTAATGGGACAAGGATCTCTATTCAGTAGGAAGAGTTCATTGCTTCCATCTTCTCTCTTCATTGACAAACTGACCAAAGCTCTCAGAGATTGGTTGTTTTGTTGGTTTTTTTTAAATATCAAAAAGAAAAAGCAACATCATGTATTAATGGATTTTAAAAATCTCAGTCAATAAAGAGCACAAAATTTGATTCTGTTGTTTGTTTTAGAGAAATTCTAGTAATTTGTTTCTGTAATTAATTTACACAAAAGTACTCTTCAAAATGTTTGGTGGGGTTGGAAAACTGATTGAGACTGTCCAGGGGAATCAGAAATATAAAATCAAAATAGTTCAACTACTGATTTTTTAAAATATCTTCACTGAACACATGACAGAAAATTCCCTCTCTGAGGCATTTAAAAAGGGATCAAACTAAATCCTGAGAATGATCTTGAATCACCTAATACCTGGACCTTCCTTTTACTCTTTCTGATAAGTAGGACTACTAAAATTTTTCCAGATTAAAAATTTCCCTGGCAACAGGTAGGCTCTTCACTACACGTTAGCTGGTGTAATAGAAAGTATACAGAATATTTTGGTAATTTGCCCCATCTATGTCTAGACACAATAATGAAAATCATACATACACACATCCCTATAAGATACTTGGTCTGGTTTTGATGAAATTATAAATCACAGTTAAAGAAATGATAACTTAGAAAGAAAGAATGCCATAAATCTATAAAAAAACTTCAAAATCTGCTATATTCTTAGTGTAAACAATGAGAGAACATTTACATGCCCAAGTTGCATAGATACAGTTAATTTTACTCTAAACCAAATTCAAGTCCTCAATGTGCAAAAGTAAATATTGAAGACAAAATGTAAAGATTAATTGCTTTATCCATTTATTTGTAAAGGGAAAAAAATACAAAGGAGGAAAAAAACCCTAGGCTTGCTCTGAGTATTTGTATGGCTCTGCAGAGATTATAACATAGCCTCAGGACAGGATCCCCTCACCCACTATCAATTTCATAACAAAAGAAAACTTGAAAAACATCCATCAAAACCTCTTGTTATATAAATTATATGCAGTGCTGAATAATGGAATAAACTGTTGTGAGTGACTAAAGCCTGTGGCTGTGATTTTCATTGCAAAAGTGGAAAGATTGTTTCTAACTTCTGCAAATAAATAATAGCAATACTCCCATGCTCAGGTTCAAAACAACTTGGAAATTTTAGCTATTTACCTCACCTGCAGCATGCAGACTCAGAGGATTAAGCTTGCCTCTTTTCTATCATTTTTAAGACCTTAAATTATCTCTGCAGCTAATAAACTAAGTCACTTCTCTTTGAGGCACTATGTTGGATATTAATGAAAAGAACTTAGTCTCACAAGCAACACAAGCAATTTCTACTGATATTCACAATATTGTAAATCAGTACTGATTAATATTTTCTACCATAGCTATAAATTCAGCAGAAGAAATAAACACGTCTAATTTCAAATCAGTGAGTAGCCTGTTGATCATACTATTAAGCTTATTAAACACCTGAAGAATGCATTTAAGAGTCTTATCAGATTCAGGCCAAAATGCTTATCATCAGGTAAACACGCAGCAGTTTTATTTTTCTCTAAAATAACCTGTTGTTTTCAACAATGGGATAAGAGAGCAGGTAGATGTTAGATGCTGATGTTATATGGATGTATTTTTGCTGATTTTCTTAGGATTCATAAATCAAGACAACCATTCAACACATATAAGGACTTTATAATTCATCCCGGAGTACCAGCAAGCAAACAGGATGCCCACACAGAACATTTTGTCTCCACTCAGACACCTGGGACATGCTCTCTTATTTTATTTCCTAAAACTGTAATGCTGTTTCTATGAAAACCAATAACTCCATCAAATGTAAATGAAGCTGCCTGATGCACCTCATAGCTGATGGTGACAAGGTTACTTATGAGGTTTGCTCTAAATATATGTTGAAAATGATAAACCTGTGTGATCACTGTGAGATCAACCTCTGCCGGCACAACGAGACTGCAGTAAACACTGCACATTACAGTCTGGTTACTTGATTACTGACATTAGCATAAGCTATTATAACCAACGAGTCTGATAAATATCCCCAGAAAAATCGAGATTTCTCTAATATTATGCAATTTTGACAGATCAGTAAACCCGTGTTATCATTGTAATTGCAAAAACTGTCATTTTTCTTTTAAGTTCCTGTCCCTTACTGAAGCCTCTCATCCCCTGTAAAGTTGTTTTTTCCCACCCTCTGCCTTTCCTGGCTCCATGCACCATGCTCAATTTGTATTCCCACCTAAAAGACCAACCCCACAGACCAGGTTTTCTGATTGTGCTAAGGACTACACAAAGACAAAACACTGATGTAGCTATGCGACCTACTTCTACAATTTTGAATTGTTTTCCTGGGCTTCCACAGCAGATATGACAATGACTGCATTTGTCCCACAGTCTCAACTGCAGGGTAGGTGATTGCAGCACTGTCACAACTGAGGAACCACTGGGAGAACTGGGCTATGGAGGAATATATTCTTCTCCCCATCTGTGCCATTTCATTAACACAAGGGTTCCTGCAGAGCCCAGACTTGTCCTGCATGAAATCCTGGTCCAGCCTCTCAAGCCTGCTCCGGGTTTGCACGGTGGCATCATGCTGCCTCTGCAGATGGACCTGCCTTTATCTGCAGGAATGCTGGAAAATGGGTTTAAATGCATTTATCTACGTTGAGCTTAGATGTTTTCAGTCATTAAGCACTTCCACTGAATTTCAGCAGCAATTGGCATGATTAGTGATGCAGAGTCCTTTGGAAATGCCAACCTCTACATTGGCAAAACTGGTCCTTTCCCAGTTATGTTGCAACAAGGTCTCATAAAGCTAAACAGGAGAGGGAAGTGGAATCATATTTATTGTCAAAACCCAAAAGCATATTCATTACCTACAAAACATATGGTCTGGAAAGTTTTTGGAACCATGTGTATGAATTAGATTATTTATCTTGACATAGGTGTAAAAGATTTCACTTGACTGCAGTATTTTATGGGAAAAACAATCCTGTTCTGGTTAAATAAGTGACACAAAATGTCTGTTAAGATGGGATAAGCCTATGAGTTTCTTAGAAATTACTATAGGGATTTTTGCACTATTATTTCCAAATGAGTGTTTGGTAATATGGGTCTGTAAAATATAACCAGACTCACAGAAACATTAAATGAATCGCTAATAGCTCCCTCATCTTATGAACATATGACATTTAATAAACATTTTTCATGCTAAATGTTACTTTATTCCTTCCACAGATCATTAAGCTGTCCTTCACTTGCCTGCTACAAGAAAATGTTTCAGATGCAATCCTGTTTACTGCTCTCTAAAGGCATAGAAAATTTTGTAGGTTTTTGTCAATTTCCTAAAACTAATTGCTTTCTTCAACTTCAGGACAAGGAATGTACATTATTTTGTGAAAAAGAAAATACAGCTTTATTCCCTAATGTTTCAAGTAATTTAGTTCTACTGCAGTCAGAAAACAAACAAGCAGGAGCAGAATACAGGTAAGATTTTACAATATTAACTGAAGGTTTTAAAGGCTGTGAACTATACATCTCCAGTGACAAGAAAGCTGACATATTTATTTATATCCATAGTTAGTTGCCTAGATAGCTGGACTGAGTTTTACAGGAAAGAACTTGAGAGACTCAGAGATGAAGGACTCAGACCTTTTAGAAATATGCTGGTTTTTCTCTGTGTTGATTTGGGAATCTGTATTTCTTTAGAAATCCACACGTCTTTAGGAATCCAATTTTGACAATAACTATGTTTGCTGTACGCTTTCATATGTTGCTTCATTTTAAATAACTTAGGATGTAGAAAGAGAAATACTTGAACTTACTCCAGTTGCTCTGTGCATTTTTTTGCACGTGGTATAAGTGGCTGCATTACTGAGCCTCATTTCCAGCAGTTCTGTGTTACAGGCTCAGAAGACAATAAAAGAGCACAAAGTTTTCATCATCATTTTATCCGTTTTTGTGGAATTTGCTGTCTTATGGGCAAGTACTTCTGTATGTCAAGATTCTCTCAACCCACCTTCCTTCACCGTCACAAGTTTAACACCAAGACCTCTAAAGCTCTTCCAAATTTTACTGAGTCCTTTCTCTAGGGAACCAGGCATGGAAGTGCCTTTATGCCTCAGATCCAGCTGCAGATAAGCAGTCCACAAGTGAGGTGCTTGAAAGGGTTTTATTTAAAAGAGGTTGCTCTCAGCTACGTAGATCTACGTAGATTTAGTGAGGAAGAAGAGCAGCATCCCTCCTTTTTGTTATTCCATTCAATTTCAGAGGGATACATACTTGAAAGCTTTAAAG
The DNA here is from genome assembly GCA_013389985.1 of Dryoscopus gambensis. Classification (NCBI taxonomy): domain Eukaryota; kingdom Metazoa; phylum Chordata; class Aves; order Passeriformes; family Malaconotidae; genus Dryoscopus; species Dryoscopus gambensis. Next base: position 99,318 of record WEIT01010379.1, on the reverse strand, counting down.
ACTATTGCAGTGAACTTTATCAGAAAACACAGCCTTCGTCCAACATCTCTTATGATTCAAGGGAGGAAATACTGAATGACAGTTCACAAAGATACTCCCACTACTGTGCAATTCCCCATGCCTGCAAGATGTATAGCAGGGAACTGACCTAGGCACATCTTTCCTTTTTTCAATGCTAACTCCCTCTAACAATTTTATAACTCAAGTGTAGTGTTGTGGTTTCTTTTAAAAAGCTGCTGCCCATTTGCTTGCTGTCACAGTGTGCAAACCATGCACACACAGAGCACAGCTTGCTCTGCATTTATGTGCTATGTGGTGTTAGACATTACAGGGACAAAAGTTCAGGTGTGTATAAGTGCTAGAGAAACTACTTTTTCTGGTTTCTTTTTGTTAACGGGAAAATTTCTATCAAGGCATTTTCTGATTCCATGGAAACATTTTATTTAAAGCTGGTGAGTAAACACAGACACCTGAGGTGAATATTTTGCCATATATAGTGTTTTCAGATTCATAAAAAAGGCTCTTTGAAGGACAAGACACTTCAGTACTCAAATTTGAGTGCTCTCTCAAGTCACCTACTAGACGCCTTTGCCAAACTCTTTGAGGTTGGTGCACTGTATGAGCAGTCCTATGGAAATAAACTGGTAATTGTCACCTTGTTTATGACATCAAACCCCAATCAGCAGATGGGAGCAGAAGAGCTCTGTTTTCCTCTAAGCTGAAATGCTTTCTTGACACCTGAGGATGATTTGTTCAAGCTAATCAATACTAAGCCAGCTCTGATGGGGAAGCATTGTGACTCACACAAAGCTCCACAGCACACTGTGTCGGAAATGCCAGACTTTTGAACTGAGATACTGAGATGAGTTATTTGTTGAGATGCGAAAGCTACAGAGCTGCTGTATCAAGGCACCAAGGAAAAGTCTCTCTTACCTGGAGCTGTAACAGTTCAAATGGTGCTGCTTCTATTTGACCATGGGTGTTGGCACACCTGTCCTGACAGCTTCAGACCAACTTGTGTTTATGACCCCACAGACAGTATAACAAATAATTTCCCATACATATGCTGTCATGCAACTGCAATCATGGCTTCTTTCCATGCCTATCCTGTCTTGCGTATGGAAATATATTCTGCTTAGGAGCCATTGGCTAATAATGCAAACAACCAAGTGTAGCAGCAAAAACGAATGGCAAGGAATCATTTTCCTCAGAGTCTGAGCATCTTTTGTAATTTTAGATGCAAGCCATGAATTTATGACTTCAGATAAGTAGGAGACAATGGGAAAATTACTTAGCTGCTTATCTGTTTGAACACTGTTAAGGGTTCAAATCCTTTACTACTATGAATACATTAAAACATTAACTACTATAGATACCCACAACAAAGGTGGTCTAAAACCGTTAATGCTGGGGATGAACAGTATGACTCATCCATGAGATTTAAAGCAGACAGGACTGTGATAAAAAGAATCATTAGAAGCTATCACCAGCAATAAAAAATAGCATATTAGAACAAAAGCGCATGATGTGCACGCAACCCAGAATCACCTACAGCGAGAGCAGCAAAATTAAAGCTGCTGTTTGCCCTCATTTGTATATGGTGATACGCTGCAATTACTTGTTATGAATATAATGTGAGAGTGGTGCCAAAGGGCCCCACATATAGAAATATTAAACTCATGGAGTGTAATCGCTCTCTTAAAGCCATTCAAACAAATGAATTGCCTGTGCACAGATGTAAACCAAAACCACCAGGAGGGTACCTCATGCTGATGCCTGCAGCACTGGCAGTGACACCTGGCCCTCAGGCCAGCTCACCACTACTGCAGCACCCTACACACAGAACAGCATGGGACAAAAAAGGAGCAAAAAGGAGAAAAATCCATTCTATGAGCTTCATAAACACAAACCATTATTTAAATATAGGCAAAGTGGTTTAGATGAACGTGCAACTTGTTAAGACTTGACAGAAGACTGAAACAGCTACTATGGCCTGTCCCCCATGAGACACCTCAGTGACACCTGTGCTTCAGATGATCAAAGTGCACTTGTTTACTTTCTTCTTGTTTCATCTCCATTCCACAAACTTTAAGGTGCCTCCAAGAATTTAATAGTGCCCAATAAATCTCAGAGAACATTCTCCCATCAAAGATCTTTTCCCTTCCAGGTTTGAGACACTTTATCTCACTCTGAATTAGACTTTAACAGTATTGAGGAATACAATGTTTCCCTCATAAGACCTTACGACTATGGTATAAATTATTTTGACAAACAAAAACAGAGCAAAAGGAACGTCTGTATTCTTTTCCACTACGACAAACTAGATGTGTCAGCAAGCAAATTAGTTTTGTAGGATAGTCTAGAAAATGGAAATAAAATAAAATAATGTTATAACCCGCTTAGATTTGTTGATTTTTATTTTTTTTTTGGTTTGTTTCAAATCAGTAGGACTGCTCAGAGCAAAGCTGTGAGCTGAAGTCACAACTTTTTACTCCTCTTTGGGCTATATAACTTTTATAAACCATCGGTGTGGAAAGAAGAGCTCTCCTTTTTCATGCTTGGCTCCACCTGTGCACCTTCCTTCACACCTTGAGGAACTCTTAAGCTCTGCAGATGTGTGAGGCAGCCGAGCAGGCATCGTGTGCTCTGTGAGAACTGACCCAGCGCAGCCACGACTCCAGAGCAGGGCAACCAGGGGCACACACACCTCAGAGGGCAGAGAAATCCCCAGGCACAGCTAAAACACATCAACTGTCTGTCCTTGTACTGTCCATATATCTCTAAAAAGTAAATACAAACCAATATAGAAAACATCTGGGTTTTTTCTTTTCTTTATCATTGACAGAGCCAGGGGTATGGAAATCACTTTTAGATAAGAGGTAAATGAATTTTGAACCAAGGCCTGTACATGAGGAAAATTAATGAACACTACTACAGTTTCAACTTACAAAGTTTTTGGATAACGTGCTACCCACACGAAGTAGGGTTTCCCCCCTCAAAACGTCCTACTCTGAGAAATTACACATCATGAAGTAAGAATTATTGAGTCTCACATGTAAATTCCACTAAAATCTCTAGAAAGCACTACAAGCTATTTCTAGCAGAAACACGGGATACTGTATTGAAAGGTTTTATCTTTTTAGCAAGTCATAAAACCAAAGGTGTATGGGACCCAACAAAAAGGAGATGCTTTCAAATTACAAGAGAAATACATAATATATCAGCATTTCAGAAGGAAAGTAAAAAATCCTGCTACCTATGCAGATTTTTATTTTATTTTTGTTAGATGAAGCTGCATTGTGAATTCATTCATTTCGGAATACAGTTACATTGACAATAAGGTGGGGAAAGCTCTGGGTTGAATGGAGTTGCATTTTATTTGCTGACATAGCCTGCTAAACTGAGGCAAAAACTAGCAAGTGACCTCACAAATGACAAGACCATGGTTGCTATGCTGAAATCCTCCATGAAAAATTCCATTTTTTGCAGTAGCATTATTACAGAGGAAATACTCATATATGTGTGAAACACACTGTAATATGCTCACAAAGCTCAGTACAGTGAAGGAAAAAGAGACAAAGACACACACTTCTGCTGTGATCTATACTTAAGGGTCAGAATTTCAGGTAGCGAATAAGATCAGTAGGGAAATTAACGTAAGAGATGGTGAAAAGGTGCCAAAGTTTAGCAGCACAATTTTCCAGTCTCTGCTCCAAACCCCACTGAAGCAGAATTGCTGCTGACCAGAGATGAAAACTATGATTTCACTGCCAGCTTTGGGGAGCTGACTCTGCTAAATTCAGTATCACCAATTTTTTTTTTTTTAAAAATTATTTAATTTTGCGAGTATATGGTTTCAAAGCTGGAAGTCCAGCTATCACCTCTTTTTCCTCTCACTATACATCTTTTTTCCTCTAGCTATACATCTATTTTACTGTTACACTGATGGCAGGATTGTGAAGGGGATTTAAAGTATCAGTAAGAAAGACAAGTCCCTTTACAATGGGACGCAGATGCCAGGCAGCCTAAGGTTGGTGTTGAGTGACTAGATTTCACCTGCTCCACTCTAACCAAATGTATTAATCTGATGGCTAAGGTACTTTTCTTTGAAACATGGCTGAGTCAGTAAACAGCAGAAGAAAGCACTCTAGAATATGCTTCTGATCTAAATCCTCCCTTTTCAGGAACATTTAAAGAAGGGGAAATATGGCTTTTCCGAGGAGCTGCAAGGCTCTGGCAAAGTATTATCAGAATTTGGTGGGACTCTGGCTGCAGATCTTCCCAGTCAGCTGTTCCACTCATCGCACTTACCAGAAGCAGTCCTTTTCCCTGAAATGCTGTACGGAATAACAATCTTATCCTGCTGCTTCCTCAGTCCATTAATTCAAATATGGTGTGAAATCTGTGTGAAACAAGAGACTGTATTGCTGCTTAAACTGGCAACAGCAGCAGCAGAAACAGGTATTTACATTTCAGAGTAGCTTTACAGAGGATCAGTAAATACCCTGGCATCAATGCAAAAGTACTTCCTACTTTGCTATAAAACCATTACCTCGACCAAGTATGCAGATAAAAATAAAGCTTTTTTTTCTCCAGACACGTTTGTGAAGAATTCAGCAGCTTGTAATATCATGGAACATTGTCAGCAGCAGCAACACTGTTCCCTCAAAGGGAAACAGTTGTCCATCGCAAACTGTTCTTTTATTCTGCAGCTGTGCACTGCATATAACTAACTTTCAAGAATATTTTGAGCTGAAAAACCAGCTGTCTCTATTTTTCATTTGCCAAATGCTCTTCCCATTGAGGCTTAGAGATTTTTCTTCTCTTAAATAAAACAGAAAAGAGAGCCTAACACACGATTAAAAACATACTTAGGCATGTAAATACCTTTGTAAAAAACCTCAATACCTTTATATTTGTAAAACAAAGTTGAAGTCACTTTCAAACTGGAAACCAGTCATCTTAGATTCATACCTCTTAAGTGCTCTTGAAAATTTTATTTCTTTGGGGTAATATCTAGATTGTGGGGACAAGTGATTCCTGCACCGAGCCTCACATTCACACGTTCAGCCAGACTGCAGCAGGAGCACCTGCACGTAGCTCTTGGTGCATGGAAGAACAGCCATGAATGAATTATCACAGTCTCAGAACGCCTCGTGCTCTTGCAGCTGGTTCTTCCCTGACACTGCTGTTCCTGCTCCTGCCAGGTAGCTCAGATCAGCTTTCAGACACCTACATTTGCTCTGAAACATCCATTTTGCTGAGATGTCTACTCCTACTTTTGCCAAACAGCTGCATTAGCAGAAAGCTCGCAGGGCACCAACAGCTGGAGTCTCTGCTCACATGGGGGAAATTTCTTTGGAGATCCAGGAACTGCAGAAGGCAAAAGGCAGCTAATCTGAGCCAACTGTACTACCATATTTTGCTGGCCAGCTGAGGTCTTAAACCCATCTTGAGCTCCAAGATGCACAACCTGATTTTTCTAACATGTAAGAATTTTCCTTTGGTTTTCAGTCTAAATTCATACTGCACCAACTTAAACCCATTCATTCTTGCACAAACATTATCTTTCAGCTTCAATCATCCTTATATTTCCTTTATATTTATCCACTTGGCGTGTTTATAGACCCAATGACATCTCTGACGTATTTCCCAGGCCATCATTCTATACAGCTGCAATTTTCTGACAGGCATTGGAACATCTATCAGTTACTGCACTGGATCAGCAATATTTCACTCAAACAATGGCATTCAAATACTTTTAAAAAAAACTGATCACTGCTTCCACCACCACTTCCTACATTCCTTTAAGATATAGCATATTAAAAGAGCAAAAAATATATCCTGTACCTACTGGTGCTGTCAGAATCACCAGAAACAAAACAAAAAACTCCATCCATTAAGCAGCATCAAGGAGGTAAAAAGCTATGACTAGAGCCTTGGAGACAGACTCCTCAAGGGAGAGGAGAACACAAGATCTGCACTCAAGAGTGCAAGTTCACCCAAACAGATTCATGGAGGCTGGCTGGCACAGCTGCTTGTGCCACTGCCAGTCCAGCTGCCAGCAAACTGTCACAATGAAGCCAAAGATTTTCCTTAAATCCCTTCTGCCTATAAAGGAAATTTCTGCCCCACTAACTAGATTTTATCTAGAATTATAAATCAGAGAGAATGTAATAGAGCAAATGTGTTCCCATCGTATTTGTGTGACAACCTACAGATAAAGTAAATCAAACCAGTACAAGATCTAACTCTTTTCTATAACCAAGTTTTGCACTGAGGAACAACTTTTAGAATAAAAATATTTTGGTTTTAGAAAGGAATATAAAATTCAAGACAGAAAAGACTGTGTTTCTAAAAGCAACTTCTGAAAAACCACACTGTGGTAATTACAGGTTATGTACACACATAGTCATACAAGAAATGCAATCCTGTGCTGTGCTTTCCTCTCGTGTAGGTGCTTAACACTGCTGCGCAGACATTATAACAAATACTTTTTTATTTATTTTTTTAAAATTATTTTTGCTAATGCTGTTTAAATTGCTTGGAAAACTTACAATAGAAATTTTGATGTCTCGCTGACTTCTCTTTCCTGTTCAGTCTGCAATTGCAGCAAATTTAAATACATGCAGAGTAATTACACTGGAGTTGGTAAATACTTGCCTAAAAGCTGTCACAGTACCTGAAGAAATGCTTGCTGAAGAATTAATGTGAGTTAAGGCCTGCAACATGAACCTTCTTTTGGAGGATAATCTCAGTCAGTGGTAGAGTCATACACAAGTCTCTAATAAGTGTCTGAGGACAGGCAGATATGACAAATGCCATAAAAAAAAGGCACACAGCCCTAGTCTGCCTGACTTGAAGTCAGTGTCACTGTGATGGAGTCTGATTAGCTGCTCTGCAATTGCACATTTTTGTTTTCTTACAGTCCATTAGGCTGCTTTTAACAACATTAAACACACTGCAGGGCAAAACAACCAAGTAAACCAAACCAAAACACTTACACTGTTTATAAACATTTTCTTAAGAAATTGCCATTTTGTGGATAAATGTTCTCTCTTGAGCAAACTAGAGACCATTCTTCCCAGGTTTCCCCTTCGGACATCCCCAGAACTGGGATGGGGGAGAGCAGGGTATTTCTGTGCAATGCATTCACCAAAAATACATCCCATCTAACTGGAAACTACTAAGTAAAATCCTTGTAGACTACAAGAGAAAGCTAATCATAACAATAATAATAGAAATCAAACTCCACCATTATGAGCAAGATGAATTAGATTAATTAGCATACATCTCAGCTAAGTTAATGTTACAGGATGCTACAGCTTTGTATCCCATTCACTGCTTTTCCTAGGTTGTGCTAATTTCTGCTTTCTCTGCCCACGGCCATTGAATTCAGCCTGCTCTTCCCCTCCACCTTCTCCTGTTTATTTTTGTATGAACCCCCCCCCCCCCACCACTGGAATGTGGTTTCTCATTTTTTTTACTCATGGTAGCAGAAGAAAGGTGGCAGTGGCATTTTAAGCGCCTGCAGAAGTTTCAGTGCCAGGATGCTCTGCTCTGCCACGAACTCCCTCCTGTTCCAAGGGGGAACAGCAAACACCCTAAACAGGAGAATGGACACCACACCTTGTGCCTGGCCTGGTCAGGCACTGTCCCACTCTTAGTTGGAATGCTAGCAAGGCAAACCTAGAAGACACTCAGCGATGGGCGGCAGAAGGTGCTGGTACCAGCAGATAAAGTGCATCCCATCCGTGTGTGCTGGTCCTTCACTTGAAGGGAGTGTTTAATGTAGCTGGAAAAGTTGCTATTTGTGATGAAAAGGTAAAATCCTTGCAGTTGTTCTGGACTGCAGTTTACTGTTAAATGGTGTATTTTAGTGCGTTTTCATCTTAGAAAAAGGGGCTGACTGCTTATTTTTTTTTTTTAAGTTATGCGATGAAGAAATATAATTTGCCTTTTAATAGAAATGTCAAGGACCCACTCCTTCCAATTTACTATATAGATTTTTAAATCCCATAGAAAAATGTTATCAATTTAATTGGAAAAGACAGCATGACAGCATAATTTTATACAACTGGTTACAATTATTACAATAGCAGCTTCCACAGAGCTCTCAGTGATTTTTCAAGAGCATTTACAAGCATAAAGTATGCATTAGAAAAAAAAAATAGTAATTTGCTACAGCTGTGCAAAGTGTATTACGGAAATCAATCAGCAGTGACACAGATATTTAGAAATGAGAGATATTTTGCCCATCTGAGAGCACAACTGTAAGACTTGGTGACGTTAATAGGTTTTTTTGAAATGGCCAGATTAAATAAAGCATGATATTTTAGCTCAGATATATGGCACACAGAAAAAAACCCAGACAAATGGGTTAGGCAAAACTATTCTGGTTGTTTTTTCACTTAAGGGGAGCGTGAGATCAATATGACAAAGTATGAGCCAAGGAAAAAATGATGACAAAGGGCACCTCTCTGACAGCCTTAGCGCTGGAGTTGTGAACAACTTCCTTCTGTTCAGACAAGAGAATTTGCTCCTTCTTTTGTAACCATAACTGCATCAAAGATATCCAAGTATTGCCAGCTTGTTTTCCTAACTGCTAATTTCACAGAATGTTCAGTTCTGACTAAGTCTTTGGGTCAAAACTAATGTTATTATTATATGCAGCAGACACAAAGCCTTTATTTTATAAAGATGATGCAGAATGGAGACTTACAGGGAAGACTAGATTTTCTAAAGGGCATGTTGAATATGGATACTAAAAGGAGCTTTGAGAGCATAAAGGCAATAAGAGAACAGAACACTTTGTTTAATTAGACAATAATGGAAAAAGCTTATTAGGGAAGTTTAACACACTCACAGAGAAGTTTATAGAAGAAAGCAACCCAGTTCTTTTCCTGAAGTGATTTTATGGTGATCAAAGTTCTGCAGATTCATTATGCTCTAGATTTATTCTTTATTTACTTTTGAAGATACTCTCATGGGCCAAACTACTCTTTTTGACCTTGAACTTTGTGCTTTTGTCATCGGGTTTCTCATGCACTCAAACCAGATCAGAATAACGCAGTAAGGACAGACTGTGAAGAAACTGGGCTGTGAATAATACATGTAAATTATGTCGAAAAGGGACCTGTGAGAGTTAATGGGTGGAAGACGGACAAAATTGCTTTTCTTCTTTAGGGAGAGGGGCAGGCATAGCAGTATTTATACAAGCAGGCAAATTAATTGGCTTTTGCTGAGCTCTGTGCTGCTGCAGCTAAACCGCTTCCACAACCTGACCTACATAATTTTGAATTTTCTTGGGTATTTCCTCATTCAGCCACAGGACAGCACAGCACACAGAGAACTGTAGAAAAGATCTTGGAAAGTCATACAGCCCCATATGAAATAAATTTCTCAGGAGTAAATTAAAACTTCATCAAATATTGTTGCAGCACAAAATTAATCGGTCAAATCAGAAATTGCTAGATTAAAACTCATATATTGGAGTCAGAAAACTGGTATAGTAGTTTAAAAGTACTGTCAATGGCAATTAGAAATAAGCATCTAAGTTATGGGACACTCCATATCCGAGTGCTTTGCAGCAACACTTATATTTACACACTGACAGCCCTCATTTTCTCTACTGTACTCATTTCTCAGTCCCCTAATTTTCCTGGTATACTACTCAAACTAGAAAAAGCCTGTAAGTTACTCTGCCATATGAAAGATACAAGTTTATTTTATTGCCTACTCTGAAAATGGCCAAAAAAGTAGCTACTACAATAGGTTTGATGGGAAAGAAGTCTCGTGAAAGCAGAATTTCTAGATAGGGTTGGTTAGGCTTTGTCACATCTGCAGGATTTGCACTCAAACAGTCTCAATGCACATATGTAATTTAAGGACAGAGTCCAGGAAAATTCTGTGTAGTTTTGGGGACTGATCCTCCTCAACCCTCAGTAGATCTGTAAAACCTCCCAGTAACAGTCCCTCTTCTCATGCCAACCTGATGCTGGGAAGTGAATCAGATACAAATGGCTGCTCTCTCACCAAGTAGTTTTCATCTTTCCTTCTATCCATTACAAGCTTTCCAGTCCAATGTTTGCTCTCAGATATCCTATCCACTACCGAGATAACCAAACCAAGGCAAAATACACTAAAACTACCACTTGGGATTCAAAAGAGAGAGAAAGATCTCCCAAGCATTAAAACTATATACAAAAATGTACAGCAGCCATTAATTTATTTCTGGGTGTTTCAGAGGCATTAAGAAGTTAATTTTCACACAGTCCGAGTAAAATTTAAAAAAATTACTTAAGACATATAGGAGCCTAAATATTATTAAATATCCACAGGTGCCAAAACTCCTCTAATAATTTTGTACTTCGTCTTTACTTTTTCCTTTTGCGTATGAGATTTCGCATTCTTACAGAGCAGATGCATTGTTTTATCTTCAAATAGTGGTGCAGCTGCTACTACCTAAGGCTTGAGAGATTTATGGATAATAACACAAGTGCAAAATAAAAGAGTACATTCAGATGCATATCAAACAGAAGCTGCATCACTCAATCAATCTGCTGCACAACAGATTCAAGTCTACAGACAAACGTGAAACAAAATAAAATTCCTCGGTCAGACCAACTTCTTCAGAAAAATACATTATGTATTTCCCAGTACTGACATGGATAAAGTAGTACTTTTCTCCTTGACCAAAGCATGCCATAGAATTTGTTTTCTAAGCCAACATGTGTTAAAGCAGAAAAGAATAGCCATTCTTCTGAACTGCTATCAATAAAAAAGCAGCAACCGTATCAGTCAGCTTGTGTAACAACAAAACCCAGGTATGTATCAATGTCAGGATCTCAGCACATCACACTCCACACACAAAACATCCTCACTTCATGTACGCAGTCACTGTTGCAGGATGCACACACTGCTGCTTCCCAGTCACTTCGCTTATTCTGACAGCTACTTTTTACAGTGTAAATACCACACTCTGCCCAAATGAAAACACCTCTGTGTATGTCTTTTTTGTCATGAACAAGAGACCAAAATAAAGGACCATAGCAACTCCATTCAAACCTGACAACTTCATGCAGTTGCTTTTCAGTCTTTATCAATCAAAGCCTCTGAAATAAAAATAATGGCTTAGAGGAGAGCTCTGAATTGAATTCTTGATTGTAAGCCTGTACCAAAAACCAGCTTTGTCTGAACACAGGTCTCATTAACAACTCTGGCAGAAAATGGCATTTTGAGTTTAACATGCACCAGGGAGGAGCAAATATAAATCAGGGCACCTGTGGTCAACACCTAGGGATTAACATTCCAGTGCATTGATCAAAGCAGCTGTGTCTATTCTAACTTTTCCTTCACTTCTAGCTTTTTATGGTCAGCAATTTAAGACACTCAGCAATCTCAGAGCATCCCAGAGTCCCTCTTCAGCAATGTGCCTGACCCTGGAGCCAGATCCTGCCCGTGAGCCCAAGGCAGCGAGAGCAGAAGGGCACTAAATGCCAAGTTTGTTCACATCCATCACACTGAGAATGACTTTCCACTGGCTCCTGCTCGCCTCCTACCCCTGCTGCTCCATTGTCCTACCCAATTAAACCCCCTCAAAACTCATCTGAAAATGTAGTGTTTTTCTTGTATTCCCTGACTTGGTTTTGTGGGGTTTTGAGCCAACCATTTGAGTTGAAATATTTGTCTACTCCTACCACATGTAATCTGCTGTTAAGGGATTTTGTGTAAAGAATGAAATAGGATGTGGTTAGGAAGTAATATTAATTTGTTCTCTGATCACATATTTTTCCAAACTCCCTCCTCTTGAAGAATCTCTTAGCTGATGCTGAGTACAGAGCTACATTTACTACATTTTAAACTTTACTATCGCTCTTGGCAATAATATTTCCTTTGCTTCTGCTCTTTCTTCTGCTCAGACAGGCCATCTGCCATCCTGCTCTCCAAACTATTTGTCAGCTTCAATCTCTGTAGGCACTGAAGGATATTATAGGCATGAATTGTTCTTCCTGTATTTTGGGTTGAGGGCAGTACTATATTGCAACGAAACACTGACTGTAGAGCAAAAGCAAAAGCTCACAGCAGCTAGGACAGAAGGTACATGCCATACATTTTCAATGCGCACTTCCTATCCCTTACAACAAACTTACTCAAATTCTCCTCTGGCAATCAACTTTAAAAGGCTTCCAGCACATGCAGATGTTAGGCAAAGGATTCCAAGTTATACACATTAGGTTTTCTCTCTAAAACTAACCCATTTTCATTGAGCAAAACATACAGATTTTTTCAGTGAAAAACGTGTAGATGATACTCAGATTAATCAAACTAGAGAATCCTTGGAGTGATTTTAATGGAGTAATTCCAAGGACTGAAGCTCTGACAGGCAATTTGTCAGCCAATGAAACGTTGTTGAAAGTAATGCACATTGTGGGGATGAGCTGTGACTACTAAAAATTTTGGTTTATGTCAGCACATACATACTAGTTGTTAGAAGGAACATTTATTATACAAGATCAAAATGGGAAGAAGTCAGAGACGGTTGTTCCAAACCACTTGATTTAGGGTCATGACTGGAAGGCAGGGAAGAGCAAGCCTCTTTCAATACCTTTTTATTTTTGACACCTCTAAACATGATTAGATTTTATTGTAAGATTTGAGTAAGTCTCATTCTCATTTTAGTAAATCTCATTCTGACTTTAAGCTTAAGGAATTTTCATTTTCAGGATAAACTCAGCTGGGAAGCTAAAACATACAGGAGAGTTCCCAGGTCTTATTCTGGACAAGCAAAGGCTCGTTTAGAATTCATTTTAGCAAGTCTCTTCACTTGAGCAAAAACTGATTACACAGTGTACAGAAAAAACTTTAAAACAACAACAATGAAAAAAAACCTCCCACAAAAGCACTCTTTTATTTTTTTTTTAAATCTCATCTAGCTTTTCCATCTTGATGATGCTGTGCAGCAGGGGAGTGCAGAAAGATCTGGAAATCTGAGCAACATAAGAATAACAGGTTAACTATTAGCACTCTGCTTAGAAAGAGCCTTTGATTTTGTAAGTACTGAGCACTATTGACCCAAGAGGCAGATTGCTGATGTTGCATTATTCCATTCACTTGAGATATACTTAAAGCATCCTAAATTAAAACCTAAGCAAGGTCTAGTTCAACCTAGCCCTAGACTAAATATATAAATATATAAATCTAAATTTTTATTTATATGTAAAAATTTTCTTGTTATCTTCACTTTCTTTTTTAGTTTTTTCTTATCATTAAAAAAATAGAAAAATAATTTCATTTTCATATGTGCTGAATTCCAGAAGTCAGCTTCGTGATGCTTCCAAATCACTGAGTTCGGCTGAGCAGCTCAGGATTTGTGATGTTTTGCCAACACAGCAGGGTTGGTGTCCCCGCTCTCAGCGCAGATCTGCCCCAGCAGTAATTTCCCTCTACTAAGGAGGAGACAGGCATTGAGCAGCTATGACTTTGAATCTTCCTCAGGTTGTCTTATTGGAGCTTCATAAGTAGTTAGAAGATCTAATCTTCTCTACATATCACCTTGTAACATCTAAATTTGGCTGTTGCTTAATTTGCCATATTCTTATTAGCCTCTGATGGAGAAGGAAAATATATCTTGCCATTTACTCCATAGGAAACTTAAGGTTATCTTTATTCATACATCTGCAGGGTGGTATGAAAAATCAGGTAGAGCCTTTGCTGCTTTCACAACAGCTTCTGGTAAGAGCTTTCTGACTAATATAGGATGGAGGAAAGCAGAAGTCCCAGAGGGAGAAATAGGTTACCCTGAATGTACCTTCAAAGGCACAGAAAGCTCACAAAACAAGAACCAACTGAAATGGGTCATGATCTCCCCAAGCAGATGCATCTCTATATTTAGCAACCACTATTATAGTTGCTGACACCTTAAGGAAGCGTCCTTATCACCACCCCAACTGGGCCCAACTTGTCATGTTCTACCTACAAGCTCGTGTAGTAACGTTGCCCCTTAGAATCACAAAATCGTTTAGTTTGGAAAAGACCTTTAAGATCGAGTCCAAGCACTGACCCAATACTGTCAAGCCCACTGCTACACCGTGTCCCCAGGTGCCACGTCCAGATGTCTTTTTAATACCTCCAGGGATGGTGACTCCACCACTTCCCTGGACAGCCTGCTCCCGTGCCTGACAACCCTTCTGGTGAAGATATTCTCCTAATATCCAACCTAAACCTCCCCTGTTGGAACTGAGGCCATTTCCTCTTGTCCTGTCACTTGGAAGAAGAGACCAACCTCTACCTGTCTACTTTTAGGGAGTTGCAGAGAGTGATAAGGTCTCCGTTACCTCCCTCTTCTCCAGGCTTTAGTCACCATGTTTACAGTGCCTATAAAATGAATAATAAATTGCTGAGAATGACATTGATAAGTAGCATTTTTACCTGGAGTTCTCCAGACATCTACACATATGGTTTAACCCAGCTTCTTCTCAAATAAAAAAATCTTTTCTCCAGAAGTGTGCAGATCGTATTTTAAGGCTTTAAATACATTTAAATCTTTGAATATTTACGAAACACTAGACAAATCCTGACCACAAGGATTAAAAGGTGGAGACTGATAAAGACGGCAAATTAATATGGTATTAATAGGAGACCGAACTTTCAAAGACAGCTGGATCAGACTGGAACACAAGGCCTTTACAAAAGCAAAAATACCTTTTGCTTTTATATATATATTAACATATATACATATTTATAGTTGCAACTGCTAATCTCCACAGGCCAATGAGCTCCTTCAAGAGGACACTCTTCCCCCATCAGCACACTGCATTATCTGCCAGCTGCAGATGGAGCCATTCAGGGGCAGCTCCTCCATCAGCAGAAGCCAGGCTCCTACATTACAGCTGCTCAGCTTCTAGAAAAAGTCTTTTCAGAAGGATTCATTAAATCCAGAGTCAAAATGCATAAGGTCATCTCATTATCAAGAAAATGGAAAATGTGTGATGTAAACCACAAATTAACGCAAATAATTCAGTTGGATGCTTCAAATCTGCTCAATATCTTTTATCTTGAGAAATTATATCCATCAGTATAGTTTTTTTCAGAATCAAGACCTAAGTCAGTATCTTACATTTTGTAAACTCTAGCACCTTCTATAACTTAGATAAACATTAAGGCAAAATTCTGTGTTGTACTCTCTCTAGGCTAGGGCTGTGCTGTGAAAATACATATTTTACTATAGCAGAGGTTTCAAGTTTACCAACTCATCACTAGACCTAGCTGGGGAATAGCAGAAAAGGTTTAGTCTTTCTCTTCCAGGAAAAAAAATCTACAACCAGAACCCTAGAAAAAGACACTGACTGACCCACTCCCTTTTCTGTGCTGTGATCTAGGCATTCGCCTGCAGGAGAGCAAAATCAGGTCAAGGACTTGAACCTGTCTTTCACCTGTCATGGACAAATATTCTGTTGTCTGCTAATTTTGGGCCTCTTTTCCTGTACCACATAAGAAGTATTTCCTTCCGTACCTGAAAAAGCTTTCCCAATAGAAACACTGTTGAGACACATAGAAACAGTCTGTATTGAAAATGCAACATTTTTTTTCAAGAAAAATTCAATTTTACTAAAAGCAAACAAAACAAGAATCCAAGTTAAATTTAGATGCTGCTTTTCACAAACAGCCCACACAGTGGATATTTTCTTCTGATAAGCATCAGGTATTAACCTCTCTCTGTATCTTCAGAGATAATTGGAGCCAACTCCTTTGGAAACAAAATGAAATGTGGACATCTGTTCATTGTAAACATTTAAAGAACATTGTGGATACTAAATTAAACTGCAAATTATATTTTTTATTCTATTATGGAACAAAAGTACAAATTTTAGAGAAGGAAGAAAGGGAAGCCTAAATGAGACAGACCAGACAGCCTGTGAAAAGTAATTTGTGATTAAGGCATTCATCTGGAAGATTGGAAACAGAGGACTCAAATCTTGGTGTCAGAGAGGGAGTAAAGGCCACATACAGTGACAGTGTGGGAAGGAATCACACCAAAAGCACGTGGCAAATATTGACTGGTAGCAAAGACTTGCAAAGAGAGAAGACTCACTAAGAGAAATATAATTCAAATGCTGAAGAAAAAAGCTCCTCACAAATAGGGAAGGAAATAAAGTAGATATGCTGGGATAGAAGGTAAAATATTAAAAAACCCAGACAAACTGGTATCTTAGCAGTATATGTAGTACACTCAAATCTTCTCCTCTTACTACGCAGTTGAGATGTTAAAGTGGTTGGGGAAGACAAACAAGGTCAAAGAGCAGAATTACTTGCAGAAGGACACTGAGTAATGACAGGCAGGTCTTGGCTGTTACGTTCACTTGTTCTGTGTTTCAGTACTGTTTTCTTCATGTGACCATCCTGGATTGTCAAACCTGTTATTCAGGCTGTGTACAGAAGTCACAAGAGAAACTTTCTGTTTCCCAGGCCCCTTATTAACTGGTGACTGTTGATGGCAGCAAACAGTTGGATTTTTTCTCTACAGCAAACAGGTACTTGCAATGAGAGCAAAGAGCCAGAAGCCCTGGGAGCAGAGTGCTCTCTGAAAAGGCTGGAAGTTAATCCGGCCCTCCCAACATAAACAGTCTCATCAAGAACTGCTTGTTCGAGTCTGCTCTTTGGTTTGCTTCTGGGACAACTCTGACCTGGTTTGTCTTTAAGAAATTCCTTCCATGATCAAATTTATCACTGAAGAAATTGAATACATATGCTCATGGCTGGCAGTTTTGACTCCCTAATGGTCAATACAAAACCCACTAGAAAACAGTAGTCATACACGGCATGAAAGTCACGTGAGGACAATGCAACCTTGAAGGACTCATTAACAAATGTTTACCAGTCCCAGTGAGATCAAGATTCTATCATTTGATCTTTCTGTTCCAGGAAATAATAGTTACATGAATTGCTGGGTTTGCACAGTAAAATTTTAACCAGAAGTGGCTGTTCCCTGTTGCTAAATATAAGTGTTTTATGTTAGGCCTAGGAAATGAGCGTGGAAATGCCTTCAGGAGTCTCAGTACTATTTTTATTCCTAGCAAAAGATTATAACTTTGATGTGGTAATCAAACTCATATTAACACTGACCCTTAATGTTTTCAGTAAGATTGCCATTCTCGTTAGCAGGTATGTACATACACACACTGCCCTCACAGAATCCGGTCTTCACAACAACACAGAGCACTCACTACTTTAATTTTGAGTGATACTTATTCCAGGTTTTCCTTCATGAGCAGAGATTGTTCAAATTAGCTGAATCAACACCGGTAGAAGCTCCAAGTGAAGTGAAAAGCCTAACAACAATAATTGCCTCAATAAGCATCCTTGTAGTGGAGTAAGGACTTAATGCAAAGAGTGAAGATCAGCTAAGAGCACAGAGGCTCTTCCAAGGGTATTCATTTCGGGAAGATGATCAGCACACTCAGCAGAAATCCTCTTGGAAGAAACTTTAGCTCTCATGGATAAGCCTTAATGGTGTTACTCTCAAGACAGTGAGTGTGTGCTGGACTGATCCTGAGCTTTGCACTTGTGCAGTGCAGAATTTGTCTTCCTGCTGTTTAATACTTACAATCAAAAACCTGCACTCTAGACAGGACAGATCACAATATCAGGAACCTCGCAACTCCAGGATACACCTGCCCCCAGATATGTATACTACTGCATTTTTTACTAGAATCATTTTAATGCAGAACCACTCACAGGAGATGGCAACACATTCAGTTCAGACTTAGATTTAACACAAACAGATACATTCAAAGGCATAAGATTATTTGCCAATAAGAGAAACCTATCTCTTTTCTTCATATGTCCTTACTAGCTCCTGCAAAAGGCAATGATATCTTAAAGAAACCTATATCATGCCATCTAAACCAACCATGAAGAATTTAACATCAGAAGTGTGACATAAAGTGAGTAAGTATTGCTAAAGTAAGATCCTCTTGGACAACTGAGTAGCTAAGTTACAAAGACAAGAACTCAACAAAATGAATGCTTTTCAGCTAAATTACAGTCATGTTTTGTGCACTTTTCCTATATGTCATCTCATGATGGCCATCTTTGCTTATACTTTTCTCCCTGAGCATGAAGAACTATGGTCACTGCACTGCTGAATTTTCCTCTTAGGAGGTCTGAAAATGTGATCTGACAAGTCAGTGATTGACTGCACCTTGTCCATCCAGGCAAAATCAGGGAAGTCCTTCTGAAAGACTGTGGGAGATTGACACCAACAGTAACACGCTGTCAGTAGAAGAGTACACAAGTCAGAAAAGTTAGTTACTTAGGGTAACAGGCAAAATTAGAGGCTTCTAGGGTGTCACAGAACATAGACTTCAACTATATTTATACTTGCAGCTTCCCAGACACGAAATGGCCAACAGCAGATTTAGGAAATCCGAACGTGTTTGTAAGAGAGATAGGACGAGTTGCTGTTTTAGAGGCTCATCACTTCAGAAGGTGCTTGTTTCAGGAGAGCTCTGCACCGCCTCTCACAGAGGCCCCGGGATGTTCCCGGCTCGCAGCAGAGCGGGACGGCGATTCCCAGCCCCGGCCCTTACGCAACACCGTAACCTCCATTCACAGCCATCTGCTGGGGCTCTTGTGTAACGAGCCGTAGCCGAGTGATTCTACCATCATATGGCAACCCTCCCTAAAATACAAGTACAAAAATCACTACACAAAGACCTGGAAATTCTTTAACTAGACAGAAGTCCCAAATTTCACAGATGAGTGGTAGTTTGGAAAGGAGGCCTTCAAACTCCTCTGCGTGAGGTGGCTTTCATTTCCTTCTTGATTTCTAGCAACAGAAAGACATGCTGATGAAAACTTCTTGTTGGCTGGGATTCGCACTGCTAGAGATCCCATTTTCTTTCTCCCTTGGGATTTGTACTGACTCCAAATAGAATGAATTGTTCAATTTCATTATTATCCTTCCACATACAGGCAATTTTTTAAGAGTAAGGAGGAAACAAGTGGTTTTGAGGTTTGATTAGAGGTTTTTTCCCTGCTGTCAAAGATACTGCATTTGCCCGATTCCAGCTTCTTTGTAAGAATGTCTACAGAGATGCAGCCTTCACAAATTGAATTCCAGAAGACCACCTATGATCTAAAAGCCATGGCAAAACCAGACATAATTGAATACTTCAAATGAAAAGCTTTGAAAATAAAACAAAGTAGAGTAACCAGATGCCAATATATTCTTGTCTTCCAGGAGAAGAGATGAACGGAGAACAGTAAGGAACTAATATTCCTTTAAAACTTGTAAAAGGATTTTGGTCAAATTCAGATTGAATTTTTCTATTTTTCCAAATAAACCTGTAGGACTTTTTATTTCAATGTTATTTTCGTTAATTCCTAAATAAAGGTCTATATGAATTTAGTAAAGGCTGATATATAATTTAAAACTGAAATATTAAATGGAAATAAATTGTAATCCCACTACTAATATTTCCAGAAAGAAAGCCAGAAGGTGTGGGGAGTAGTTGTGCAAACCCATTGCTGTTTTTTTTTTCCTTTCTAAAAAGACTGGTAATTCAAAGAAAGTAGGGAAAAACCACCTCTGTTATTGCACATGAAAGTAATGAAAGCAATTCAACTTAATGCTATTTGGAAATAGCTCTCACACGAGTAGGTGTTTTTTTTTTTTGTTGCCGTTTTCACTTAAGAGCAACACAAATTTAGAAGACTAGAATGAATTCACAATTCTCTCCCCACCTCCATTAGAAAAATGAAGATTCCCAATACCCTTGTGATTTCCAAAATCTATTTTGCAGTAGACAGAGAAAAAAAGAAATTTAAAAAAATACTCAAAAACATCTATACTGCACATTCTGTACAAGCCACTGTTAGCTTATCCATAGAATCAAATATTATTAGGTGTTTCCTATGAATTTAAATTTTGCTTTTAGGATTGTAAGAAATAACATTATCAAAACTGGTAGTGATTTTCTTTGCCCACGGCATTAGTGGCAAATTTGTGAGTTCAATTAATCTCTCTTTGACTTTAATGTTTCAGTACATTCTGATTACAGACACGTTCACACTTCCAGTTATCACTGGTGAGCACGTTTACTAAAGCTTTGGTAATGTCACACTTCTGGTTTGGAGCACTTCATTCCAGTTCTGCACAATAAAGCCTAAGTTCTTATTTTAAAGGAAAGAAAACAAAACCAACAACGAAACGAATCATGAAGTTTCATACTATTCACAGAAAGCCAAATTTTACAGCTTCCATACAACTCAAATTTGAAAACACATCATCTTTTTTATTGATCATATCCCGAGGTCTCTACACACTTGATCAAAGACAAGGGAAAACATGTCCCTAATTGCCCCAGGGATATATTTTCTTTCTAATTTTACCTTGCTTATGTTTCATATTCCTCAGCCTGTCTCTCCTTTGAGGCATCATTTCTCACCTACAGTTATACTCATTAAAATGTCTGGAGAGACTCCGTTGCTTTTCTCTTTTATTACTATTTCAGTTAAGGTGATTCCTTCCTTTCGATCCATTAATGCATCAGGACTAATCTAGGTTAATTTGTGATGCATTTGAACTGGAGGAACTCTGGTATTACATCTTTATAAAGAGACTGTAGCTGAGAGAAATGTCAGATCCACTTGATGGAGGCTAACAGATCTTCTACTGACTTATGATTTTCAGGGACTTCCCTTGACCGTAGTCACCACATCTTTAGCCCTCAAAACCTAATTTTACAATAAAATATCACCTTTTGATTATCTCATTTTTGTAAAAGCTTAATATCCTAGAGCAACATTAATATTTTTTAGTCTGTGAACACACAGGTGGTGTGGGACTCTGCCATTGGTTCAACAAGACACCATAAAATGACAGCCACTATAAAAGGAGCTTGGTCCACAACCGCTCCCTTCATATACTTTTTCTGAATAAAAAAGTCTTGAACAGATGAAATAATTAATGCAAAAGAGCTTAAAAACCTTTTCTTTTTAAGACAAAGTGAAGCCATAAAATTCAGACTTAGATATAGATTTCAAAAGTTCATTCCAGGATTAAGTAAGTCCCATGTTAAATCTGTTTAAGAAGGACTTGTCCTCCACAAAACTCAGATACCCACCTCTGGGTAGTCTCCCAGTAACTCCTAACTGCCCCTATTTACATGCAACCTTTGAAGTCTTTCCAGCATCAAAATCTTATTCTCTCCTATGCTTTCTAGAACTCAAAAAAGGAGAAAAAATACAAATTCAGGAGGAACACCGAGAAAATATTAAGGCCCTAGAAAATCAATCATTCAGTAAGGGACACAAGTTTCATTTTATGCATTCAAATTATTTGAAAATATATTTTAGCGATGTTTTGCAACAGCGATGCTCTTTATTCTCTATTTAATTTAATAAGAGCCCCTTTGAAAAACACCTTTGTAGTGTCCAGTGCAGGAGCCAAAGCCAGCTCTGCTTAAAGCAGGAGGCTGAACTTCCAGAGTTCTCCAGACTTCTCTTCCAACTTAAATTATCCTGTGATCTTACATATACAGAACTAGATGGGGAGGAATAAAACATAAAGTAAAATGCCTATGATTTATGCTGTTTTTTGGGGGGAGTTTTTTTTCTTTTTGAGGCTGTTAGTGGGGGTCTTGGGGCTTTGAATACCTTTTTGAAAAAACATTTTTTCATTTGTAACCCAGCTATAGTTGTTTTACTTATCTACAGTCCCAGTCTTCCAGAAGAGGGAGTTTGATCCTTTGCTACAGAATGAGGTAATCTAAGAATGAGCAACTGCAGGTTCCAGATACGACACTTGCAGGTTTCCCTTTGATGAGATTCAAAGAGAAACATGTGTGCCGTGCTGTCACAGGTTAAAGTGTTACAAGACCACAGGCTATAGCTCACTCAGTAGGAAGAAGACTTTTGACATTTGAAAAAGCCAGTTTAACAAACCTGAAACATAACAACCAATAGAAACCAAGAGAAAAAAAACCTCAAAGTTGAAATGAAACATTTTAACGAAGCACAAAATTGACACATTTTGGCATAAGTTTTGTCTGGAAGCTGAAAAGTCTTGAAATCCTCAGAGCAGGGATGATAAACTCTGTTTCTGGTGGCTGGCTCACACTGAGTACAAGTGGCTTACAAGTGAAGTATGATCAGATTACAGAAGAGTTTATGGGATGGGGTTGACTGCAACAGCAGGAGCATGGCCTGGTGACCAATAAGCTTTCCATCCCATTTTTATTCTTCTAGAAAATAATGCACTTATTCTGACAAAGGATTGGATAATATTCCCAATATAGGGAATCCCTCTTCACTCAAGCTTTTGACTCAAATGGGACAACTTGAATGTTAATATGATGAACACAAGATTAATACTGAACATTATAAAACTGAAATACACATTTTACATAGAAAAGAAGCTTTCAATGCTGAGAACAAAATATTTGAAGGTGAAATTGAGCAATTTGGTAAAATCAGGTAATGTGATAAACTCATTTTCAATGCCTTGTTCACCACTTTGGAATATGCCCACAGAACAGTCGAAGCTTTAAAGGTTTTCCTTTGTCTCAGTATAAAAGCAGACTGAAAGAAATATGTGTGGCCTACATACAACTTACCTTTCAAGACTTATTGGGCCAGGCAGGTCTACTCCAGAACACTATAAAGCATAGTACAGGAGTACATTTCTACCATTTATGTGTATATAAATTCCCAATCCTATAGATATACATAGGGCTACACAAAAATATCTCGTGCATAAAATTATATTGAGGTAGTACTTACAATGTTGAAAATGTAAGTGTTCTACCATTGCTGCTAGCTGTATTTATAGAGGAGTTAGCTCAAAGAAAGCTGAAGTAACATTCCAGACATACTCCTGTCCTTTCCTTCCAGCATGTGACTGCTGTTTCTGTTCCTTTTGTCCCACTACTATTTCATCCTTATAAGGTGGAAGACGACTGAGAGAGAGTGTTCAGGGACTTTTCCTGCACAGTGTGAGCATGGCTGACAGATTTCTTCCTCTTATAGAGACTGTGAGCCTGGGTTGCTTTGCCATGCGGCCTGTTCCCTTACTGGTGACATTATTAACTTTGTTAGGTTCCCATGTGCCTGAGGCTCCCATGGATTAGGCAAGTTTCTGTCTTACTCCAAGATTACCAAACTTCTCAAACTACTTGTGTTAGGATTGTTTTGGATTCTTTTTTAAAAACTTTCTCTTTTAGCCAGAAAACCTTCGTAAGAGTAGAGATATATTAAGGGAACACCTGTAATGCTTAAAGGTCCAGTCAAAGAGCCTGAGCCTGGAGTGTTTTGACATTGTTCTGTGTGTATTGTACATTTGTTTTTCTTAGGGCTTTGATCCTAACTTTGAGCTGAAGGAAGGTAGCAGGTGGCAGATCTGAGTGCAAGAAGCCATGGATGTCAATTCAGGGACCCTGAAACACCATCAGGTAGTTTCAAGAGGTTTCCTGAAAATAGAATCTTAAGTACCTTAACCAGTTTGTTCAACTGAACGACATGTACATGATCTAGCATGCATTAATCCATATTAAGTAGTACATAATTTGTATTCGTATCTGTGATGTAAAATCAAGACCTGCCTGACATACAACTAGAATGAGGTAATAAGCTGGTGTTAAAAATATTGCAGAGCCATAACATACTATTTTTCACTATTCAAATAATATGCATAAATAACTACATTGAACAAGCTTAGTTTGTTTTAGCAGGCTATTAAAAAAAACCCCAACAACTAAAAGAAAACAAGAACCAAAACCATCAAGATGCTTTGGCACATGTAAATAAGTAACTATTTTATAACTAAATCATTGCTATTTCCCAAATGACTGTGGTGCAGATTCACTTCCCAATTATGACAAGTGTATGTTCTGAAAATGCAACCCGTGGTACCACAGGCAAGGTAAGATAAAAACATTGCTTCAGTATTTCATGCATGTAAACTTCAAAAAAGCTAAATGTTAGCAGATGTGTCATCAGCAGCACATTCACCACCAGGAACACCCTAAGAAATCCCATAAAGCTCAAATGAGCTGGACTTGTTCATGAAGCTTGACTGACAACAGCCATTGCTGGCTACGTGCAGCCCAGACAAAAGAGCCTTCATCTCATTTTTCAGCTTTTGGAAATAAAGCCTTTCATTTAAAAAGTTGCTTCTTTCTGAAGCCGCCTCCACATTCACCCTTCAGCCATTCTCTTTCTAATCCAA
>WEIT01010379.1:56636-74329 GCA_013389985.1 Dryoscopus gambensis | reverse complement strand
AGCCAGAGCCCCCTGTGAAAAGCAGGTCAGTCAGGTACCCCCATATCCTGTTGATAACCAACTGTCCTTTCCCACAACTTTAGAATACAAACTACCTTTTTCTTTGACATATACACAGCTTCTACACTGACACATGCACATAAAACTTGGCTGAGGTAAAAATCTGCCTATTCATTACAAGCTCTGCATTTTACCATTAAAGGTCAAGCTGAGGAGAAAATAAACCAAACACAAAGCAAATTGTAATGGGAGCTCCACAACACAGAGAACTACAAAGTAACAGGTGCCTTTGGAAACAGGGTTTCACATGGAAAAGCACAAGAAAATAAATAAAAAAGCACAAAGACCAGAAAAACAAGCATTGTTCTTCAAAAAACAAAACAACTCAAATCTAATTTTAAAGAGCACCCAAGCCCAGAAGACCTAGTATGTTACAGTTTCCAGGTATATGAACAAAACCAAGAGATTGGATATGACCCTTTGTTGTATGTCACTTCATTTAAAAATTTAAGATAAGCATAATTACTTAGTAAATGGATTCACCTTCAAAAAATTCATCTTGGATAATACTTTTGACATAGCTTTATTAGTCAAGAGAATTTAGAAAGGGAAACAGTGGAGAAAGGGAGGATATATGCAGATATTATTCTGCCATATACTGGCCAGTGTAATAGAAAGTTACTTTGTCTCCACATTACTACCTGAAAGTAAACCTTTATTATTTATTATTGATTCAAATAGACAACAAATCACTTGTCAAAGTGAAAAATAATTAAGCTTCATGTAAACTGATATAAAGTATTTCCAAGGAGATTGTAATCTCTTCAGTGCCACACAATGTGCATTTATTTTCTTTTGAAGGAACCACTTTGCACTCTATACTGGGTTTCCTTTTAGATTATGTAGCTTTATTTGTTGTTGAGAGTCAAAAGTGGAGAAGCACAAGTGTTTTGGCTCTAAGCAGGGACAGCATTATTCCAAATCATAAGGAATCAAGTCCCCTGGTGGATTGCCCTGCTGAAGCAGCACATGTTTCATAAGAACAGAGACTGGATGATGTGGTTTTACCTTATCAACAAGAGCCTCGCTGTTCTTTACACACAGCTGCAGTGGCCTCTAGCACGGACTGTCTGATGTCTGACTACAGGCAAAGGGTCATCTCACATGGCAAGAGCAGCCTCCAGCATGGATCAAAAATATAAGAAAAACATTTGACGTACTTGGATCTGACAAGATTGAGTCGGTTTTCGGCAAAAATTGGTCACAGCGGACTCCTTGGTAGCCCTCTTTGCACCTGAGAAAAAGGGGATAAATGACAAACATACGCATGCGGTAGTAAAAGGTTAATTTTAAGGTACCAAATCAACCGACATTCTCCCTGCCAACACTGCAAGGGACTTGCATATCTACAATACACAAGTTATTCTACTATAGTGGGAGCAGGGTTATTACCGAAACACAATGGAAGTAGGTAAAATAATTTGTATTTCAAAAAAACTCCCCTCAAACCTTTTGATCATTTTAGAAACTATGAAAATAAACATTGTTTTAGCATAAGCATTATTTTAAATATCAATTCAGTGAAACAAAAATCAAAGAAAAATCCTCTGTAAAATACATATATTTGCAATAAAATAAACTTTTTAGGTAACACAAAACTTTACATCGCTTCCATACTGAACAAACCATGAGACAGACAACTTATCTTTGGCTGTCTGAAAAAGCAGGGAACAGTTAGCTAGCCATTAATTTTAATACGAATTTATACTGTGCTTAAAAGATAAAATGATAGACAACATCAGGCATTGTTTGCAAGCGGGAAGTTTCAGATGCCCGTGAGATTAGATTTTCAAGCATATAAACCAGAATACCCTCCTGCCACAACAAGCAAGAACTGGCTTTGACTGAGATTGTAATACTATTATTTATCTTGAAGCTTTACTTTGAAGAAATTCCATTTACTGCTTTTGAACTGTTCTCAGAAGTCTCATTTCAACTAAGTGTATCAGAATCAGATCTTTAATTATTTATTCGTCAAGCAGTTTTTCAGAGGAAAGTGATGGACACTTTAATTATAAATGATAGCAACAGGGATTCCTTATCTCCCAAAGCTCTTGCACATCACATAAGCAATATGCTCAAATCAGCATCACCACCTTTCATTAGAGTTGACAACTGCAGCTTGAATGATGTGATAATGTCAGAAGAAGAAGTTATCTGCTCCTTCACAATGTTTTTACTCAGGCTTCCTCTAAACGTTGCCTTTTAATATGCTTTTGGTTTAATAAATTAATGGTTCAATGAGACGTGCATCTCACCAGCACTGATTCCCGGATTCGTAGGAACATTTGTGAGCAAATATGTAAATTATGTTCCCATCAGACCCAAAAATGTAGCAAAAACCTACAGTAAGAAAAAGATTTAACCCCCCATACATATATTATTTCAAAACCTCTTTTTTGGCCTTCTTCCCTGATGGATATGAGGTACTGCTTTGGAGATCAGCCTCCTCCCAGTACTTGCCTATATATAAAATAACCGACTTGAAAAAACTGTTCAGGTTTTGTTTCATTCAGATCCCATGACAGTGGTCATAAGTTATCAGTCAAGGAAAAAATGTTCTATAATTGAAATTGTCCACTAGTCAGAGAAACTGAAGAAGTCTACATAGACACTGCTGCGTGCATCTTTTGCCTCTGATTATGAAACATCAGAAGCTGCCTCACATCAAGCAGAAACTCTTCACAGTCTTGAGAGGAATTGGCAGACCTCATACCAAAGCTTAAGTACAACCTACACAGGGGGTTGTACTTGCCTTTGGGGATTCTTGCCTTTCTATGAGCATTTTCTAGTAACTTTTGGACACACATTTGCACCTGCCTTGATTATAAATACCCTATTACAGACTTAAAACCCTCTAGCTTAAACTGTTTGCCATAAAAGCATGTGAGGATAGAGTCACAGAGTGGTATCTCCTGGAAGAGCTGTACCAAGTGCTCATAAGTGTGAGTGGACATTTTAACTTAACCTGTACCTTTGATAAACATGTCACAAGGGGAATGTGTTTCTTTCAAAATTTGGTACAAAGGCGGATGATATATCAAAGAATAAACTTTTAACGCAATACCATAACCTTACACTCAGGTAATACCTCCTATAGTGGGGCTGCACCTTGAATCCCGTGTCCAGTTCTGGGGCCCTCAATACAAGAGGGACACTGAGGTGCTGGAGTGAGTCCAGAGAAGGGCAACGGAGCTGGTGAAGGGAGTGGAGAACCAAAGTCTTATGAGGAGTGGCTGAGGGAATGGGGGTGGTTTAGTCCAGAGAAAAGGAGGCTCAGGAGGGACCTTACTGCTCGTTACAACCCCATGAAAGGACGGTGTAGTGAGGTGGGGGCTGGTCTCTTCTCCCACATAACCAGTGACAGGATGAGAGGAAATGGCCTCAAATTGCACCAGGAAAGGTTTATATTGGGTATTAGGGAAAATATTCTTTGCTGAAATGGTGGTGGGGCATTGGAACAGGCTGCCCCAGGAAGTGGTGGAGTCACCACCCCTGGAGGTATATAAAAGCCGTGTAGGTGCTTTGGAACATGGTTTAGACATGGATTTGGGTTAACAGTTGGACTTACTGATCCTAGAAGGCTTTTTCAACCTCAGAGATTCTATATCTTAAAGGCCAAACACAGCTTGGTTTTTTGGTTCCACAGATCGCTGCATTAAGTTTTTCAGCAACGTTAAAAACTAAGTCTTCTAGTTCCCTTAAGAAATTCTTTTTAAATCCATGAAACCAAATAATAGCAGTAACTACTCTGCCATTATGACACCTGAGCTCAAACTTTTGCAGTTAAGCCATGTGAAACAGAAGCCTTGCAGAATATACATTTGACAGTTATAATGCTACAATATGATAAAAGTTGATCGTGCTGTGGCATCCCATAATCTTAGCTAAAGCATCTGCCATCTGTCCTAAATAGGCAGATGTGATATGCACACATGCTGCTAATTGGTATCACACCTCTACAGAAGAAAGCACAAGAACCCCTTGCAGAAAACCCTATTGAAACAGCACTGTTGTGACACGTGGAGAAGTTCAGGAAAGTCCAAATGAGGTCACTCAGTATTGCCATATGCAGTGTGAATGATCACATACATATTTATGGATGCATTAAAAAAGCCGTGAGTTATCAGAGAAACCTTGAGAAATAGTTAGGTGCAGCTGACAGTTTCAGAAATGATCACTAGATTCTGAGACAAACAAATGTTTATTAGAGATACCGTAAAAAAGGGAAGAAATAGGAAAAAAGTGAACCTGGATAAGATATTGCTTGTAGTGAAGCAAAAGCTCTGATCTGCATGTGGGAGCCCTGCGGCAAAGGCTGGAAAGGACAGCCTAAGATCCATTCCAGCACCAGGAATGGCTCCTCTGCTGAAGCACTGCACTGCATGAGCAGGCTTGGGCTTAAGTGCAGACTGTGGCAAAGGGGTCTAAAAATGGTGTTAATTACAGCCTCTTTGCAAAATAAATATGAAAATGAAATTCTCTATTTTGCATTCAGATTTTTACCAAAATGATTGTGTCTATCTAGGCTCTAGACCAAAACTATCAACAGGATTGTATTGTACAAAAGGAATTACTTAAATCCTTCTGATTAAACAGTATGAAAAGAGGTACAGGTAAAGCTAATCTGCAGCTGCTAAAATGCTTGCAAATACAAGCATATCCCTAATGATAACTGCTAAATTCAACTAAGATTATTTTATCATGTGTTCTTCACATCTTTTTTTGGTAATGTACTTTCCCAGATGATTTTTTAAGGTCACCAGTAACAAACTGAATTGTGCATTGCACTTCGTGAAGTCAGCCACAATGACCTCTGTGTGAAAACACACACGCAGAAACACATCTCTCATTTCTCGTGAGAAGGCTTTTTTTCCTTCCTACTTAAGCACATTTGCACCTAAGTATTAAAAAGAAAGTAAAGTATGAGACTTTACTCATTCTTTCCTTCTTTTTCTTAAATAGTACTAATACATGTAGGTTCTAGTCAAAGAGATCACAGACACTTTCGGTGGACATTTTCCAGAACTGTTTCTTGTACAACCTTATGGAGCCAAGGGAGATTTCAAATAGATGACTGCATCACTTGAAAGATTAACACAGCACTCCAAGGATTGGATATGTTAGAAAAAGTAAAGTGAATGGGAGTGAGGGTGGGGCAAACTGCACAATAAGCAAAGATGAAGAATAAAATATATTTAAGTCAGCCGAAAGGGAAGAAAGAGAACCTACTTAGAAGACTCATGGTAGGACATAACATTTATGGCCAAGAAGTCATTACCATCACAATTTACATTTTCCCCAACACTTCCATATGGAGCTCCACATTCCTATTAAGCCTAAATACTTAGTTCTCAAGGGACAGCAAGGTGCAGAACAGAGGAGAGAGTGGCACCAACAAACTGCAGAGGCTACGAAAGATGAGAACTATGAATCCCCATCCCTTTCCTCCTTCCTTGTGATATATCCATCCACCTCAAATGGAAACAATTCTCCTTCTTCCCCAAGTGTGGTGATCACATTGCCTCTGACCATGTGAAGAAATATGCGGAAAATAGTTTCTCTGCACAAAATCCAGAATTTGGCAAACAATATATGAGTTCATCTCAAATGAAAATGTTGAAAATGACATTTGGCATCTCAAGGGCAGACTACAGCAGAAGAGAAAGCTGTAGGACTATTCACCATGAAAACAAGCATGTCCTAGGCCAAAGGTGATTTGTGACATTAAAAAATAAAATCTTAATAGTGCAGTGCCCAAAAGATTAATTTATATGAACCTATAATCTGATTCTAGTCTCATAAACAGGAGTAATCCAATTTGAAAGATGGAATTAATAGTACCTATGAAAAATGAAATTTAATTTTTGCAGTGAATCTAAATCAACACACATTTCCTTCCCCTTGTAAAACTGCAAATTGGCGGTCTCAAAGATGATATTAATTAGAATGATCCATCTCAGTGGATCAGTTGCAAATTATTTTCTCCTGACACCATTATATCCACTGTACTAACATTCAGATGCCAGTAAGAGAACATACTGCAGCACTTATTTTTTCTCTGAAACAGAAATCCAAGATCATGATAAAGAAATGTTCTAATGGTCTTTAAATTTTGATCAAGTATTTATTTTCATACAGAGAATTCAATACTCTTTTTCCTGGGTCAGAGGGTTGGTTATACAATAAATCTACAATAGCAAGCCATGACATTATATAGGCCATTGGGCTGTCCCACAATCCACCCTGAAATATGCTGTAAACAATGAAAATTACTTCCTTTGTTCTGCAGGTAAGCTAAATATAGATTTCTGCGCCTGCCACGAGAATGACCTTAACTGGAATACACAGAAATTTATATTTATTATTGGGATTGTTATTAGGTGAAGATTTTATTCACAAGGGAAGAAAAATTAATCTTAACACCGAGGGCCAGCCAGGATATGTTGTCATTTAACACATGCAGCCAGTCTAAGTAGAAAACAAGCTTCCTTGGTTCCACAGATCAGGCCACCAAATCACAAGTGAGAACATGGTACTCAAAGCCAGAAACAAAATGAACTCTTCACAAAAATCAATAGTTTGCCGTCTGCTGGTCAGGCACCCACCTGAGGTGTGAGATTCACATTCCTTTTCTGGTGTGAAAATGAAGCATTAGAGGCTCAAAGCCAGGTTTTCTACATTGCAGAAATGTCCTGATGGTTTGAGTATTATCTATCCTTTTTAAAGTTCTACCCCTGTGGTCTATGTTGTGCACAAAATATAACCTACTAACTAAAATTAAACTAAATTCAATATAAAGACATACAAATACACTAAATTAAAGTCAAATGAATGCATGGCACTAAAAAGAACAAACTGGGGATCCACTAAGGAACTGGCTAAAGACACACTACTTCTTGAACATGAATCCCTTCAGATGGGAAGGCCTGAACAATTCAGGACACTCATCCTCCTCTTATTCTCCTTTTTTTTTTTCCTTTCGAAAAAGTTAATTTTAAATAATTCTCACAACAGAGAGGTTACTAACTGTATAATAGAGGTTTCATACCAGGGTTTGAACATACTTTATTTTGTTAAGACCTTGGAATCTATTATGTGATTGAATTAAGATATGTATCTGCCTTTTCTTTTTCTTTCCTCAGAGAAATAGCACAATTCTTACAGAATGGACAGAATCAACTTTAAAAAGAAAACCGAAAAAAACCACTTGTCTGTCAGTTTTCTTTAAAGATGTATTAACTGTTAAAAATAAGTAGAGCAGGTAACCAGAAAGGAAATTATGTTGAAAAGACAGACAAAAAATAGTTAAAAAAGGGGTTTTTTACATTACTGTCCGTAGAATCAGGCCAGCCGAAACCCTCTAACATAATAGAGAAATTATAGTCAGACTTTTAAAAAATTGTATTTATGATTGGCATAATTCACCATATTTTTCAGTATGTAAATTGTCAGTGCAGCTCTCTGAGACAGGGAAGTACTGTTATTCTCTTGGTGCAAATGGCATAAAGATTAGAGGTCACAGCTACAAAACCCTGAGCCCATTGCCCAGATTTAGATAAAAAAACTTTCAGCTCATTTGTTGACTCCAGTGTTTCAGGATCCTTTGGCCTTGGAGAAAGTAAATGGGGACACTTTAGTAAATCCTCTGTAGAAACACTGAACTAAATGAGGCTTTCAGCATTTAAAAAGGAGTTGTGGATTTGACTTAAATGCTTCATCCATAATTATCCTGGAACTACTGAATTATCATTCCTCTCCTGATATAGGTGGTTTGCCTTCTTCATCTTTCCTGAAAAGTAGGTCATAAAAAGAAATAAAAATTAACAAGATGTGTTAGTAAAGCCATTCAAGCCATCCAGACCTATGACAGCACCTGAACTAATGATAATTTCCCTTCCCTCAACAACAGACCAATTTCTTTAATTTGAAGGTGTTCCCTTACCAAAAAACCAAAAAAAAACACCAGAAGAAGAAAGTTTCATATTCTTAATGCACAGAGCCTAAGCAGGATTGTTACATAATGGTTCCAGACTACCAAATTCACTTAAAACTCAGGTTAGGTTTTGTATCCAAAGATATATAAATATATTACTGATAGTTACTCGATATCAAATTTATTTGTGGCATATCCACATGTACATAAGCATTTCACACTAATACATGGGCTTTATGCTTTTCAAGGGATAAGAATTACCTTTGCTATCTGCCTTAAACTCCTTAACAACAAACTTTTGTCTGCAAACCACAAAATGCATTAGAAACTGTGAGTATCATCTAATAAACCAAATGTTTAACCAACTAACTGAGCAATCATTTCTTTGCTGTTTTGAATTTAACCAACCAGAAAAACTGAAAAGCTTTGATTAGGTTTTTCCACAAGATACTCTGTGATCAATCATTTACTATGGATGATAAATGAATATAGTCTTTCATTATGCATGGCATTCATCAGCTACAAGAAAGATTTTGAATAAATGGAAAGTGATTTCATACCATATTCAAAGCCTCACACAGCTAAGGCACAGATGAAAGCCACATTCAATACTTGAAAAAACAAATGAAAACGAGACCCTTGCTTTATATTATGTCTGCCCAAGATTATCATTTTTTTAAATAAAAACCTTTCAAAACTCTTCTTGAAAAAATCTGCCAGGGACTGGACTTAGGTAGATAAAAATATCTAAGAAATCAATAAAAAAGGAATAAAGATGTAAGATTTATATTTGCTATCATGGTGTTTGTTGCCCTTCAAGAAGCCATTTGTTAAAAATGGCAATTATAACAGCAAATGAGGTAATTGTAAGGAGAGGTGCAAACTCACTTCTAAGTGGCTTAACAGGTTTGCTGGATATGTCTCTTCCCACTTTCCTCCCCACAAATATTAGAAGCCCAACATTAAAATCTTTTGCTTCCAGCTACTTAATAAAAACAACAGCTCTGGACTTTTTTCAAAAACTGTCAAATACATTTTTTCACTTTATTACATTGAATATTTACCAATTCAAAAGTAAGAGCAAAAAATACTGAGAGAAATTGTTGTGGTTTTTTTTTGTTGTTGTTGTTTCAAGCTCAAAGTATAATGGATCCTTTGCTTATCATGAAAAAGGTGTGCAAGATTTCCAATCTGGCCCTGCAGAATCAAGACCATTTCTCGAACTGCAGCAAATCTTCCTATTTAATTTTTTTGAAAAAATTTAAAATATTCACAGGAATTCAGAGACTTTAGTAATAATATCTACATTGAATACTGCTTGTCACAGACTCCTCTCCTAAAGAGCTCAAGGTCACATCAAGTCAGTGCTTATCTACACAGTGCCTCTGCCAGGAACTCAAACTCCCTCAGTAATTCAGTGAGCTGTTTGCTTTGTACCTGTTTTTATACCTGGTTTGAAAAAAATAATCGGAGCCACCCAGAGGTGTCAGTTAAAATATCCCTAACTACCACCACATGGTCCACACAAACGATGCCCCATGACTTTTTGGCAGGAGATAAACATGCTTCTGCTGCTGTATTTTATATGATCTGCACACATCACATTTTAGAGATAAGAACAATTTGACATGCAGTGCAATTGCTCACCAAAGTTCAAATACAGGAACATTTTCCAGAATAACACTTCCTTAGCATATTAAATATAATTTAGAACCCAGAGAAAGAATAGTTTTAAAATTCAAACAGGCTGCTCTCTGGAGATCTATAAAGTTGCTGACTAAAAAACTAAAAATCTTTAAAGTTGCCCTATTAAACAGAAAGTTTTAGTCTTGTGTAGAATTTTTTTTTTTTCTGGGGAGAAAACTCTCGGTATTGTAATGACATTATGGCATATGTATCACTATGTAGATTTAGCCTTCTGAATGAGTTTCTTGTTTGAGTTAAAAGAACCCACACCATAAAAAAGTACTAGGGAGTCAGGTGTTGTTGTCCACAAGTTAATAACGCAATGTAATAAAGTTTCACCAGCCGAAGTATTTGTAATTCAGTAGGGTTTGGGTGAGCATGTTTCAGACTACAGGGAGTGTATTAGCTGCAGGAAACACCCCTTGACTACAGGTGGTACCTGACCCATCAGTGACATTATTATTTATATGTGGAAAATTGAAACTTTTTTCCTAATGGAGAACTGGGAACATGGTTATTTTCTATATGAGATAAAATTATGCACAGAAAAGGACAGCATCCACAACAGGCTCTACTACATTCGAGTGAACATCTCTTCTCAATGCTTTTTTTTTAAAGTAGGCAGTTGCATGACACATGAGAAGCCACCCATGCTCTGCCACCACCTGCCAAGCCCAACAAAAAGAGAAAACTTTGGGAATTGGAATATTATGAAATAATGGTAATTCGAATAGGTAGCACAGATCTGACATGCTTGCTGCCAGAACATACTGATCATACATACAAGACTCTTGCTTGATTCCATTTTCAAAATAATGGCAGCAGAAAGCAACAATCAGGAAAGCCATTATGTCCCATTTAAGATCACTTTGTGGATTAGAATTAGTCTCTGACAAGACGTCCCCCTGAAATTTGAGGACTACATTTGCTTCTCTTGAATTCCTAATCATAAATCAACTGAATGGAACCCAGCTATGTGTTCCTGATAATCCTCTTCTGAATTCAGGTGAAAGAAAGGCAGCACAGCTCACACTGCCTGTAGACAGTGCTACCAAATCCTTCCCATCACACGCACACAAAAGGAGCAGAACAGGTCATTCTGATTGTATTCATTCTTATTTCAAAGGAACTAATTTCTAAAGACTAAAACCTTTAGGAGAAAGAAAGCAGAGGCTGCCTGCTCAGCAGCTCTGCTCCAGGAGCCACCCCAGTCTCCTCCTGCGTGACCTTCAGCCTGTTACTGAACAGCATCATCCCTCCCACTGCTGTTGGAATAGCAGTGTCGTAAGATCAGCACAGCCTTCCCCGTGGCTGGAATTTTGTGAGGTGAAACTATCAAAAGACATGCAATAATGGTGGCAGTGTAAGCACTACAGCCATTAGGGCAATAAAATGAAGATACCTTTGTCATTTTCTGCAGAAAGCAGAAATTTTGCTCTGTCAAGCTCACTTACTCATTATGTTTTTCTTCAGAGAAAAAATATTGAGAACTTTTATAAAGTGAAGCTATGTTAATCAAACATTTCATTAAGCATTGATTACAAGGAAAATTAAGATATTCTAATTTTCTTTTTTAGATTGAGCTTCTAAAATATTAAAATACAAAGTAACAACAAAGGAAATCTTGGCATTTCTCTCCACTGTCATGCAGGATATGAGCCCCTTTCTAGAAATAGGATATAAAGGCTCCTTGTATTTTGGAGCACAGATCGGAAACGTGTTGCTTTGGCTGGAGTAGAGTTAATTTTCCTCATAGTAGCTGCCACAGAGCTACATTTTGGATTTGTGCTGGAAGCAGTGTTGATAATACAGCGATATTTTCCTTACTGCTGAGCGGTGCTTGCACAGATTCAAGGCCTTTTCTGCTTCTGGCACTGCCCCACCAGTGACGAGGCTGGGGGTGCACAAGGAGTTGAGAGAGGACGCAGCCAGGACAGCTGACCCCAGCTGACCTGAGGGACATCCCATACCACATGGTGTCATGCTCAGCAATATAAAAAAGCTGGGAGAAGGAGAAGGAAGAGGGTGACATTTGGAGCGTTGATGTTTGTCTTCCCCAGTAATCGTTACGCGTGATGGAAACATCTCCTGCTAGGGGTGGCTGAACACCTGCCTGACAATGGGAAGGGGTGAATTCATTCCTTGTTTTGCTTTGCTCACATTTGCACAGCTTTTGCTTTTCCTATTAAATTGTCTTTTTTCACACCTGTAAGTTTTCTCCCACTTAACCTTTCAATTCCAATCCCATCACTGGAGGACAAGGAGCAAGCAGTTGCGTGGTGCAACAGTCTGGGGTTAAACCTCGACAAACAAGAAGGGAGGAAAGCCTTGTGGCAATGACCTCTGAGGGTGGATGCTGGATATCAGCCAAACCACAGACACGCCCAGGCCAGGATGGGTACATTACCCAAGACATGCTCAGCTTCACCATGTCAAGAGTTTTACTATCTTTCCTTCTTTGTTAGGGCCTTAACGCTAGCAGCACCAGACAGATTCAGAGGTGAGACTCTGCAAGTTGGTGTGGAGCAAGTCTGCAGAGAAACAGGGGCTGTCGGAAGAAACCTGGTCCCCGCGACACTCTGTGGTTTTTCCACCAGGGCGGATAAGGTGGAAAGTACTCAGCAAACCAGAAGAACTTGCAGGGTTGCCTCTGGAACAGAGCATCCCAACAAGAGACCTGCAAACAGCACAGGCAGAGGCTCCTGCAGGTACAATTGCCAGCTGAGTGCCCAGAAAGCACTTTGAAACTGACGGTTCTGCATTTGAGCCGGTCTTCAACTTGTCAAAGAGACAGCATTAGTGTCTTTATGACTTACAGGTTAGTTATATTTCACTGTCAGGAAAACCACTGACTACTCACTTCAGTCTCATCTCTCTACCTCTCTTGATACCTTGCTCAATTCTCTAAACATCTCGGAAACGAAAGGTTTTGTTGTTTCAGCATAATGTAGTAGCTTATTCAAATACTGTTTATATTATGGCACAGAGGCAGGCAGCTCAACAGAGATTACTACTCACAAATTTACTGAGCTTTTTGGTAAAATCTGGCAGTCTGACTTGTGTTCCATGATGCAGCAGTTATTTTATTAGGATTAACTGAGTTATCTAATCTAAGGTTACCTTGGGCATTTCTTCACTCCCTTTGTTATGGAATATTCTAAATAAAAATTTGCCACCCTTCATATTTTCACGGCATTGCTATTTACTGGTATTTCTCTCCTCGTAACTGCACAGCTAAATAACTACATTCATACAGAAATTGATTGTTCAAAAGTCAGACAAGCCCTGAAGTGAAACAGTTTATATCACTTTTGCACATGGAATTGATATATGAAAATATTTATACTACGACTGGAGTAATTACTGTATAAAGACATTATCATTATACATTTACCTATGCCTCTAACGAGGTGGATTTTTTTACCCCGGTTGTAAGTATGTACTAAGTTCCATTAAACATCAGTACATAGATCAGAAAATAAAAAATGACCAGTCTTACTTTTTCCAAAAATACCAAATAACCTTTTCCTTCTTGGTTGTCTTTACTGCATTTCACATTTATTAGAAATGAGACACTCATTAATTTTACTTATTTTTACCAACCCACTCTGTTTCTAAACAGAAGAGAACAGCTCTGAAAAATATCCTGATCATGTTTTGCTTATTGCTGAAATATGTTGGCTCTTCCTTTTAGAAGTTTTTATCCCTTTACTCCCCTCCACTACTTAAATGATCTACATGGTAAATTTAATTTGGATTCCATCCTGCTAAGACGATTTACAGTATATTTTTCATGCAAAATAATACTTACATTTTGAAAAATGGAAAAAACATAAAAACTGTTTTAGAACTATGCTATTCCATTTTACAGAGAAAAAATAACATTCAGTAACATAATAATGCCTTATTACATCCACTTGAGGAGCTGAAACCCACAGTTCTCCAGCCCAAATATGTTCCTACCACATGTTTAGTGGGGAAGAAAACTTCTCAAAATATATGACTAATATTTTAAAGAAATTGGAAAGATAGCCAGCTTAGAGTGAGGGAGTCTATGCACTTGTAGTTCAAAATATTCTTCATTTACTTCATACAAGTCTGAGTTCAAGATTTATGAAGAACAAAACAACAACTGCACCTAAACTCGGTATTGCTTCCAATTTATTTTGTGCTAAACAACCTGTAAGCATTCATATGGGACTTACAGTGAAATGGTTTCATTTGATTTGATATAAAATTTTTTAAATGGACCCTGATGCAATAGAGATTAATACAGCCACGTTACCAACTTGAAGTTAGCACAATGACTAAACATCTGAAGTCTTAAAAATAACATTAACAAAAATACACACTGCTGTCCTTTTCTTTTATACACTTATTGAACTTCTTAAAGATTGCACTATTGATTTAAATCCACGGGTTTTAAATCCATGCTCACATTAATTTGTTTCTAGTATTCCTCTAGAGTTAAAAAAATAACCCAAAATGAATGAAAGCAGGTATCTCTGGGGCAAAAGTCCAGTTAAACCTGAGCTAGAAATCAGCATTTTAAAGTCTCAGGTTAACATCATCTAACATAACTCATAAAATTAAGTACTTAGGTTTGGTCTTAGCCACTTTGACATGTCAGCTCCTGGCTTTATCATTTAACTTAGCCTAATTACAAGCTAAATGTTAAAAAAGAAAAAAAAAACAAAACAAACACAAACCCCCAAAAGTCCAAAACCAAAACCAAACAAAAAAAACCCCAAACCAAACCAAATCAAACCCAAAAAACAAACAAGAAACTTAAACCCATCTTGGCTTCTAATAATAGGAAATTGACATTATTCCACTGATTTCAGAATACATTTTTTGCATTACAAAGCATTTGGCTATTACACAAAAGTAATATAACTAAGTATATCTGCATTAATTTTAGCAGTCAAGACAGGTAAAAATATTTTATGTACTCCAAACAATGCTTTTCAAGAGTCTCATCTTTTGACGGTGATCGTAAACCCAAGAAAATTGTTCATCTTCATCATCTACAAAAATACCTTCTTGGCTTCATAAATAACGGTTTTCCCAGATATTAATATAAAATTATGCCTTATTTAAACAAACTCAGCCTGCAAAGATTTACAATTTAATATAAAGGCTTCTGTCTCTAGGGCCGTATCATAGAAAATTAAATCCATCAATCCTGAATTTTTTTTTTTCCTTTGAAACTTCAAAATCTACTAGAGTCAGGAAAAAAGTTTCAAGTAATTAGAAGAGTTTTGCATATCTGTCACTGCTAATAACCTGAGTCCCAGAGTGCTATGGAAGGCAATCCATGAAGTAAATAAGCAATATAGGTGTGTCAGGAAAGAATTGTTTTCTTCACCACCATCCTGGAGCTTGCTTCTGGTCGGCCAAGGCTTTTCTCCCCTCCTTTCCCCCCACTTTCTGTAGTTACCTTTCATCAGTTCTCAGAGCTGGGGAAAGAGCACCAACCCCCACACCAACCCCTTCTCACCCAACCCAGAACAAAATCTCCACAAATGAAATCAATTCTTGAGAAGCAACCTTTACTGAAGCCCAATATATGCCCTAAATCTCAGTATAATTGTTAACAATCGCTCAGCATCATGAGACATAGATGAGAGGAATACAGATTTCCAGATCTGAAAAATAAAAAATCTTCTACTTTCTAAGTAAAGTGCTCACACGAATCATGGAAATCAAACACAGAGGCTTCTTTACTTACTAAAGAAAGATCTAGGGTCTCTCCCTCTATACATATGTATTGTTTTCTCCCCTCCACGCCCTTGAGCTTAAGAAGGTCTGGTTTCATCACCATTACTTTCAAAATAACTCACCTCACTTAGAGCTATAATACAACGAAAAAATTACATAAATGAAATGTCATGTATGAGCTGATTATCTTAGCTCCATTTTTTCCCCTTTTTTATAAAAACATTTGAGGACTTTTGACCTTTTTATCTTATTTTGATTGATACACTAAATTGCACCCTGACGAGATAAAAAATAGGAAGCACGAGCTAAAGCAGAGATAGAGGCAAAGCAAAAGATTGCATACAGCTTGGAGAAAGCAATTTACAGCTAAGCAGATGGTTGTAAAAAAACAAGCCATTTTTCTCAAGTCTAGCTGATGTGATCTGCACTAATTCACTACTGGAAAGCAACTACCAAACCCATCAGTACAATAAAAGCATTTGTAAAACATTGCACCTATTTTTTTCAACCACCTCTGTCAGAGGCTTACTGAATTCTTCCTCAAGACATTTACTTCAACAATCACCCATAGCCTTTCTGCATGTTCCTGCTATCTCTGTATACAGAGCTCTGGATTTCAGAAAAGGGAGGGCCTTTGATGATTCATGAAAGGGAAGCAGCACTAGTAAGATTACAGTGAAAGTACAGCAAAACCACTTCTGAAGTCCACTGTATATAACTGAGCTTATCCAGGCCTTAGGCCTTCCTTGGGAAGAAGGAACATGTACACAGGACAAAGGTTTCTTAGAGCACGTGGACAGGAAAATAAGAATTAGTCTCAGGACTGCTCTTTCAATGTAGAGCCTTAGGATTTTTCACCTCCACCAGTGTCCAGTCAGTATTCAACCATTATTGTAGTGAAACAGGGGAATCAAATTTATTGCGTAACCTTTCTACTGCTCCTGTATTCCCAGCAGGAAAGGATGCTCTCTGCTGTGTTTCCATTCACAGGAGAGGGTCTGTGTGTACATGTGGATAGCATATGATGACACCAGGGCTTTAGCTGGGCTCATAAACCATCCTGCTCCCCTACCTGCAGCAGAACTAAAAGGCCGCTGGGATAACCACTGCTCTTTTCTACAAAACTGAAGCTTGCCTGGCAATCGAATGCTAACTAATGCAAGTATCACATGCTTTAAACCCACAATCTGTTTTTCATGCCCATCTCCCTACCACACTTGTAAAACTTTTAAAACTCATGCTGACTGCCAGCCACTGCAACCGAGACTACCCAACAGCACAGCACAACCTCACTTATCTTTAGGAGGACAAACAGCAGTGCTCTCAAAAGACTTTTTGCACTCTAATCCTCTTATCAGTTTAGCACTTACTCTTTCCTCTCCAACTCACCACATATGTTTACATAACCCCTAGATGTCCCAACATTTGCCTAATTCAATTTTAGAAGGACAATAATACCCCTTAAGCATTCTGCTCTACTTCCAGATACAGCCACAAGAGCTGCCGTCTGGTGGTGGGATTTCAGTTAATTAAGTCAGTGTTTCAGGATTTCTGGCCATCTGCTGAGACGATAACACTTCCTTGCTCCAGCAGAGAGGAAATGTGCCCCGCTGAGCTGTACTTACCAGTGCGGTGCCTCTTGAGTGAAACACCAGTTCTTCACTCTCAGCTTTCTTGACAAGCAGCCTGGCAAGACCTTCCTGAGAGGAAGCAGCGCAGGCCAAGGCCATTCAGGCTATTCTGAAGCAGAATTCATATTATGGCCACCTCGACCTTTTGGCACACCAAGAGCACTGTATTTAACTTGAAAAGCTGGCAGATCACAGGGGCAATCCTCTGTAGGTGGAATGAAGTCTAAAAATTAAAGCATATTGTGGACTGTGGACCCACACCTTTCATGGGAACATTAAGTTTTGGGAATCCAATAAAAATGCGAAGATGCAGACAGAGTCACTAGGGCTATGGCCTAATTTGAATGCATTCTCCTACAGCCTATAAACTGAACTGTGAGGCTGAGCACTTACACCACTCAGAACTCTCAATAATTGCATTAGATTTCCTTATGTGCTGCAGGGTGGAGCAGGCTTCCTTTCTACTTGGTGTGACAGAGCCTTCTTCATAAGCCATATAAGTTTAAGAAAGAAAACTAATACTGTAGGGAGAACACAAAGACTCACTCTGTTTTTCTTCTCTTTTTATTCTGGCACTGTACTAGTTGCTTGGTACTTTATTACTTTTGTTTGCCTGTTTATGCACCTTCTTGAGCTCTCAGTAAACACAGGTTTCACAA
>WEIT01010379.1:40751-56623 GCA_013389985.1 Dryoscopus gambensis | reverse complement strand
CTATAAATAAAACATAGATGAAATATGTTGCTGTCTACAGTTTCAACTCCCTCTGCATCTTCCTAATCTTCTGCATTTTATGCAGCCTATGTTCTGTAAACATAGAACCTGGGGCAGTTCAATACTCTTGTGGATGCTCCAGCAGAAGAGGACTGCTGTCATCTCTAACTATTTTAAAACTCTGAACAGATGTTAGACTGCACAACATAACAAATAACTTCAGACGAGTAAGATGAGACGATTTTTCCAAGACATTCATAAAATTGAACTATGTTTTTTTTTGAATCCTGTAACTGTTCCAAAGCCAAAAACTGAATTTTTACAATGATGTGGATATTCTATAGCCTACCTGAATTTTTCATTGCCCAAAAATATTATTCATTAGTGTCAGGGCCTCTAGGAATTATATAAATGTCTTTTTAAATATACAGTATCACTGAAGGTCCCAAAATGATGGTTTCAAAATGGTTTATTTAAACCACAAAAGAAACCCCCTTTTTATGCTTCTGAATTATTAGTCCTTATTTTCAGAGCTCTAACACATGCAGGTCTAACAGTCAGTGGAACTGGCGCTTGGTCTCAGAGGCTGATCCTGTCACACTCTGAACTTTCTTGCTCCAAACAAGCACTCAACCACATCTAACTTTGGGTGTGAAGTTTCAATAGAATCACTCCCACATCAAAATTTATGTGATTTTTGGGAACTCTGGATGAGTAACATCCCTTATATCACAAAATATTTCCTAATCATGAACTGTATCCCAACCCTCTACTGGACAAACTACAA
Source organism: Dryoscopus gambensis (assembly GCA_013389985.1). Taxonomy (NCBI): domain Eukaryota; kingdom Metazoa; phylum Chordata; class Aves; order Passeriformes; family Malaconotidae; genus Dryoscopus; species Dryoscopus gambensis. The sequence goes on along the minus strand of WEIT01010379.1, from coordinate 55,836 downwards.
AAACTGGACAAACTGAGGGAAAAAACAACTCAAAACCCCCCTCAAACTCTCAAAACTTGATGCAACTTGTCCAGCACCCATTTATCCTGAAAAGAGCGTTGCACACATTTATACGGACAGGGAGCTTCCCACTGCTTCAGAGAAGCTGCACAAGATTCCTCTCAGTAACAAAGCCTCAGTGCAACTGAAGTCACACATCCAGGATTTACACCTTACCTAGGATCTAACTGGACTATATTCTAGGTCCTTAATCTAAGACTTAAGTGGATTGGAGTTCACAGCTATTTCCCTACATATTTCTGAATTTTCTTTCAGAAGAATAACCTATGATTCCAATCTTTATTTTGCAATTTACCTTGCACAGGGAAACCAGGAAATTATCATCATTGTAGTCTAAGCTCAGCCACTTTCTAGTGCTTAATCAGTAATCTTTTCTTTTTCTTAATGGAAAAATAGTTGTGTTTACGTGTTTTAAATGAAATACGAGGTGTATTGATTAAAATTGGATAAAGATAACATCACCAGGCCTGAAATATACAAATTTAAACTATGCAAAGGTTTTTAAGTCTTGTGAACTAACTCAGTGAAGCTGGTTTCAGTATGAATACATGGGTACAGAAGCCCAGAAGTGAACATCATTTTTGGGCTGTAAGAGAATGTCACACAACACATATAAAGCAAATAACAATAAATCAGACAATATTGAAAAGAAAAGATTCCTAAGAATGCTACAACTTTTTATAGAGCCTTTTATTTACAAAACCTGGGTTTTTTGAGAATGCTAACATCATCAATTTTTGCATCTTTTGGTAACAGAGATTTACCCTGCTGTATATAATTTAAATAACTTATAAAATATTACATATTTTATAGTATTTATAGATAAAACATCACATATCATAAGGTTCATGCCACTGTGGCTTCTAGGATACCAGAGGCCCAAGAGTAAGTATCAACAGATTTTCTTCATGAAGGCTGATATCCAGAAATGAGCTACAGTCCATCACTCATTAGACACACAGAGAAAAACAGTAAGAATATTAAAATATAAATACCTAGAATGAGGGTGGAAAGCACAGTTAAACATTGGACTATCATTTTCAGCTGTGACTGACCACAAGTTGCACAGTTGTCTGACTTTTTTAAAACAGTAATTAAAAAAAAAAATAAATAAAATCTGAAGGTGCCTGCAGCATGCCTCAGTGAGATCCTTATCCTGGGCTGGGAACCATCTGGAACAGTTCCAGGAGATCACGTGCCAAGAACAGCTGGATAGGAACTAGCCACCCAAACACTTCCAGTAATTCAAGCATGCATTCATACGTTTTCTTTGCTTTTTAAAATATTTATTCATGTCTTAAATGAAAAAAAAAAATAAAATCATGTCACAGACAGCTGGATTCCTCCCTCCCCTCCCCCCCCCATTTACATCATTGAAAGATTTGCTGTTCTTTATTCATTTTCAAATGCAATATGGATACACAAAAGTGTGAATTTAGCACATAGAGGAAATTATCTAAGCAGAAAAGAACTGTGGGAGACCTCCCTCTTCCAGATAAATCCAGAAATAACTAAGGATCAAGTTTTTTTTCCTCATTCTGATTTCAATTAATCCTCTATTCTGCTAGGAGCCACTCTCAGTGGAGCAATCCCCTTGTTCATTAACTCCCAAAAGACCATCATCACCTTAGGGAGAATGAGACTCTCTGCTCTCTGTCTCAGCACTGACCTGGAATCACAGTGAAAAATGCTCCATTGCTACTCTAAAATTATCACTTGTCTATAAAGGAAACATATTTTGTCATTTACTTCCTTTCTTAGGGATGACAGTCATATTTTAAAATGCTTTCTGAGAAGAAAAAAAGCATCAACAATAAATCGTTTTATATGCTTCACAGTTTTCTCACTAACTTTTTCAGAAGTCTCCAACTCAGAAGTTCCACCTACATATTGGGCTGCAGAACATCCTCTCCATTTTTTCCCCAGGCCAATTATGAATTTAATGACGTTCTTGCTCTATAAGAATTCGTAGAGAGTCACAAAATAAGACCAGGCCGATTTATGGATTCCTGAAGTCTGGAGTTACCAAATAAGACCAGGCTGATTCACGGATTCCTGAAGTCTGGAGTTACCAATCTGGATAGCAGAAGACAAAGAAAAGAATCACCTCACCGGCAAATGCTGCTGGCAGAAGGACTGATGTGGCCACCAGCACCAGCATCTTCTTTTCTCCTTTTCAGCACTGATTTTCTTGATTAAGCTACTTGAATGTCAGTTTTGCCTGTATCAGTGCTGTCTTTCAGCCTCGGGGTTTTTTTTTCTTTTAAGTTGTGTGACAGTGTCATGGGGTGATTTGTGCTATATCCCACATTATTCAGCCCCTACTTATCAGCCAGGATTCCTGTGTTTTTCTGTGCTTTTAAATTGTACATAACTTATGCTTGAAAGAAGAACTATACTGGACTCAAGGCAGACTTGACCTTGATGAGTTACAGCGGTGTCGAACCAGGTGTTTCCACTAAGGGTCAGAGAGCAGCTGACCCTCGGGGAGGTAACGCATAAGAGAGAGGAGAAGAGCCCAGGGGGGACTACTGAGAGAACTACTACTGAGAAGGGAAGGCATGCCAGCAGTTTGAGGAATGCCATCCTGCTATAATCCTTGAAAAAGACCAGCTTGCTGGCTTACAGAATCCTGTCGCCAAAAATACCAGGAGCATCAGAGACCCACTGAGCTCCACCACCTTCAGGGGCCCCCGCACCCCGTGCCGGCCAGCTCCGATCCAGCTTCATGGGAGAGAAGGGTAAACCGCACCCACAGAAGGACTTTTAAATCTTTCAGGTTCTTTCCCGTCAGCGGGAGGTTTTGTTACTCTTAACCTGTCTGTTTGTTAAATAAATAGTTTCGTGTTCTCTTTCACCTTCCTCCGAGGAGAATTTTCTTTTTTTTCTTCCTGAACCTGATAAGGAGGGGTGGCATCTCCTTTGTAGGAGACGTTCCCCTCGGACGTCTCCACTAAATTTGGCCAAAACCATCACAGACAGTGTAACAGCCCCAATTATTTAAATGACACAGGTACCTCAATGTAGAGGACACAACCATTATACCATTACAATTTCCAGATGGATACACAGGCCAAGAAAAGAAACTGTGTGCCTAACTTGAATTTCATTAGCTTAAAATATCTGGTAGATATGCCCTGAATTTTGACATTAATAAGAGACAGAAAATAAAATGTTGCATTCATACTTGTCTCGGAGCACCTTACCTTTATCATTTGCATATTTTTTAAAAAACCCAACAAACTTGTGTGAATGAAAGGACCGTGAAAGTAGGAAGCTTGTTTGGGCAAAATACAGTTTCTCTGTCTAGTGCAGTGCCATATTACTGGAGGCAAATTAAATGAGAACCGAATGCAAATCAAACTGAAAATAATGGAAGGCTGACACCCAGTAATCAGGAGAATCCCCTTTTCCAAGGGTTCCCTAGAATTTCACCACAGACCCACGGTAGCCGAACCTCCTGTGCATTGCAGCAGAGCCTTGCATGCCTGGGTATGATGACAATTACATGGTAATTGCACCAAACACAGGCTGCACGGTTAATATTAAATTGGCATTGTGCCTATGGCAAAAGCATCACCTTCTCCACCAGCAGTTCTAACTAGAATTTAAACTAGCTGTCATATATATTTATGGATATTCATATATTGATATATACATATACACAGGGTCTTCACATTTTGAAAGCACATAACTCTTACATATATCTCACAGAGAATGGCAAAAGGAGAAAAATCCCTTGTGTAAAGGACTAACATGTCTCTGGCTTGCAAGCCATCGACATGGTTGTAAATGATTTAAAGACTTCTGCAATTTTGCAGCAACTGTGTAGGTTTACATACATAACATCCATTAAAAAAACCCCAAAACACTGAACTGAGCAATATTACCCTATCACTGTCTTCAATAAAACATAAAAGTACTTCATCCTGTATTCTTTCTTCTTGAAGAAAACACTTTATAAGGAAAAAATGCTCAAAATTTACTCTGCAAAACAAAATTGTCAACAACCACCCCTCACCACCTTTTGTTAAATAAACTATAGGTTCAAACAAGAAACCACCATGACGGAACTGTGCTTAAATGATTTCTCTATGGCTGGTGCCGGAGTGCTAATCATAGTTTACTTATAAGAAAATTAAATGATTGCATTTGGTAGAAGCAGTGTTCAACTGAACATGTTCACAGCCTTTTGAGAAAAGGCAGAGACAGACAGACCTCCTGGCAAGTAATGGGAGTTTCACGTCAGTCAGCCCACCCTGAGGATCACCTCATGGTGCCTGTTTTGTTATTTTTTTAATTTTCCAAAAGATTATTTTCCATCAGCTGCCACAAAAATAAGAGAAATAAAAGGATTTCTTGATGTCAAATCCTTGTCACTAAACACGGATTGATTTCATTCTGGCATCTCTGCAACATGGCACTGCTAAAAAGCAACAATGACTTCAGGATGATTAATTAATCCAAGGAAATGCAAGAATAACCTCCTTCTTCACTGACAACAAGCAAACTCACAGAAATTTAGAACATCTAAAACATCCTCAGTTTCCCTCCGAAATAAATATTTGGCAATGATACAAAAGCTATAACTATTTGATTGTTTTGCCATTTCTGCTTGTATCAGTTTCTATTGATTATCACTTGGATGTATCAATAAAACACACGGCTGATTTGATGGTGGCTGTTACACTTTTGTGGTTTTATCATGAAACATTATTCCATATGCAGCACGCGCAGGGATGCAACTCGTGCTAATTGAAAAAGACAGCAGTGCCTGGAAAGCCACTGATGTGGAACTGTTAATGCTCTTTCTCCAGTTGAGAACCACAGAACCACAGGACTGTATTTTTCTAAAACTCCCACCGCATTCAGCATTAAGAGGAAAGAACGGGTAAAGTAAAAATGTTATTCCCTATGGGCAGAAAGGGCTGTAATCATGCAAAGAATAGATTTTACAGTCAGAGCAACAATACCCTGAAGTGAAAATGAATACTCCACTCTATTCTCCACACATGATAAGAAAAAAAAAAGTTCTCAGATGAAATGAGTATTCAGGCTTCTTTATATATCAATGTTATTAACAGATTCAGAAGCTGCATTTTTTGGAGAGAAATCCTGCGTCCTGGCAGAATAATCCCTTTCAATATTACAGATCTATTTAATAAAGTTATTGTATATCTGGATTTTTACAAAGCATTTTATGCAATAGCACCTGACATACTTATTAAAACTTTCCTTATGTGGAAGTAACTACTCATATATTAGCTGGATCAAGAGATGCCTCAGACTTCAGTAAGAAAAATCACTTAGCTCTTCTGCCTGACTGGCTGGCTCTTATTTTTTGAGCTTGTTTGGGGGAGAAAAGGGGGATTACTGAGGCACTTTAAAAATAAATAAGATAGTACCGAAAAATTTTGATGATGAAAAATGATCACAGTAGAACTAAAGCATGTGTCTTAGAAGGAACCGGGAGCTAGGTTAACGAGAAATTATAAAAAATTTCAATTATGACTGAATAATAAGATTTTATTAAATTTCAGTTCTGAACAAAATTCAATTCTGATTAATGAACCCTCTTATAGCTCTGAAGGAGAAAATAATAGCATTAAAAACCTGCTCTCTACATTGGAACTACTACACTGAAATAAGAAAGAAATCACTCTAAAATCATGTAGACAATAATGGTAAAAACTAAGGGGAATCAATCTCTTCTTTCCAGTAAGTTTCTCTTAAGTTCTGTACTGCACAGATACATAAAATTGCTGCAAGGTTTACAAGACAGAATAATAATTATGTTTCCTGGAAATGTTGGAAATAATCTATTGCTAAATAAAATGAAACAAATCTCACTGCAGTTTAGCTAGCATTGTTTACATCTACACAAACATTTAAAAGGCATTTACTTGATGCTTCTTAGCCCAGTTCCAGATTACTCTTCTCATACTTGGTTTCCACCCAGGAAAAACTGCTGCCAGCAACTCCCAACCCATCTCAGAATTAGTCCTTCAGAGTGGGTTGATGGAAATGGCTGAAAAATAATCTGATTTGTTCATTATCACACTCTGAGGACATTACAGAAAACAGGCACTGGTGGGTTATAATTGAAGTTTTAGACAAGAATTTTACAGAGACAAAAACTGTTACCAACTACCTCCAAAGCAGCTGATTCCATAAAGAAGTACATCTTAGCCTGAAAGTCAAATCTAATACAGAGAAATTTCAAGAGTGAATCAAAGACTCAGAAAGTCTAATCTGTTAATAAGAAAAGCCACTGATGAGAGTCGATCACTACTGATCTGCCATGGCAATTAAAGCTGAAAACATATTTAACCACTGTGAAATAATCCCATATCTTCAAAATAAATTGCTTTCCTCAGTGAATATAAATTCAAAGAGAAGACTAATTTAAGATGATTTACTTTAGGACCCCTAGCACACTGATATTTTATCAGTGTTTTTGGTAAATTCAGTCCTGTTAAAACACAGGAGGAAAAGGTTAATGCTCACATGTCAGCTGACAGATTAAATCAGCTTTGCATCAAATGGCAAAAGGAATGGTTCTGTGACATTTTACAGTCCAGAGAAGGAAAAGTTTGAATAATCAGCTTCAGCGAGAGCAGTGGAAGTGGGAGAGGGAAGGCTAGGTCTGGAAGAAAGTGCATGTGAGGAGGCACAAACCTTAGCAGATAACAGGAATTGTAATGAAAGAAAACTGTGCTTGAATCTCTTTGTTAGGGAAAGAAAATGAAGTGGTGGGAAATAGGTAAGAAGGAGAAATGAAGGTACAAGGAAATAAAATTTGAACTTTAATAAATAAAGGAGAAAAAGGAATCCTTTGCAACACACAGAGGCAGTAATCAATGAGAAGTCAATTTTCCAATATTTTGAACTGCAGATAGAATCCTTTCTTTTAGCTGACAAATATCGAGCACCAAACTCATTAAAAACAAAAAGAATCGTAAAGCCCTACTTTAGTTCCACAGCTGTGACCTCTGAACCGAGACAGTAAAACCTAAGCAGAAACAATCTTTCATGAAATAGCTTGTTTTTCATTCAGAAATAGCTATATTTAAGAATCAATAAAAGCACAAGTTTTCTGAATGTAGATGCATCCCACCTCCACCAAAACACAAACTGCTGCAAGATCAGTGCTTCAGCCTCAGGTGTCTCCCAGAATCACAGGATGGGTGAGCTGGGGAGGGACCACAGCAGCTCATCCCAGAGCACACTGCGCTGGAGTCTTGGTGGATTCACGTTCCTCGTTCACTTCACTGGTATGCAAAAGGACTGAATTTACAGAGGGTATAAAATCCATTTTCTAAACGGAGAGTTTAAGACCACCTGGTGCAGAAAGCTTTTTCTTTCCTACCCATTACACACAACAGAGCTCAAGATTTTTCCACAAAAATAGGAATATTCTGGCTCCTACAGAGCCCTTGCTGTTGCTTGGCTAAATTTACCGCAGAGGAATTTCCGCACCCTTTAATAATCCCAACAGATAGAGGTAGATGGATGTGTCAAAGAATAGGGTTTTGTCAAGGTTTATTTAACTTTCTTACTGACATTCAATAAAATGAAAAGGTGACATATACTGGATTAAACGTCCTAATTGTACTGCATGGCTATGACTATTTTGGATTAAATATGTTATAAGGATGTAACAAAACAAGATAGGTCCCATACAAATGGACCCATCTGACATCTTATTTTTGTCGTGAAAGCTCAAGAAAGTAATTATAGAAGATTTGGAAAAAGATTTGGAACTTCATAGTTCTCCAAATCCTTCTTATTTACAATCTCACAGGCTGAGTATCCAATATCTTATAGAGCAATGTTGCCAATTCTGCTAGTGTTTTTTTCTTATTTTTTAGCTCAAAGTAGTGGAGAGTTCAAAATTTATCACTGTGCTGTATGACCACTCCGAAGTATTTTAATTTCATTCAAGTATGTGCCACATTAGAATTCTTGGGTTTTTCTTTTTAAGCTGGTACTCAAAGGCACATTTTTCATGTTATTATTTGTCTATTTTATCTCTTATTATTTTTATAATCTTCATTATTTAGAATTTTTTAGAAAATATAGATTAAATTTTTATTAAATAGCTGTAAAAGCCTTTCAATAAGGCTTTAAGGGGGGTTTTTTTGGAGTTATCTACATGAAAACAATAAACAGATATTAAAAGTCTTGGAAACACTGCCATAAACCCATAAACTACAAGATGTATCTTTTAGCAATAATGCTCCAAGGTCCCAAAACTAAACTTTACTCCCTTGGCTTGAAACTAAAATCTGTTAGAGGTCAAGATATCCTGACTACAAGGAAGAGTACAAACAAGACAAATTCAACCCAAACGTGGCTTGGCAGTACAGCTGTAATCAGGGTGAGGTCGGGAATCCCAAGGGAAATTTGCTGCCATTATAAACACTTCTGACACCAAACCTACTTTCTGTTCAACACTAATTGCATTATCTTAACAGCTGTTTTTGTCACATTCTCTTCCTGAGAAAAGCTCAGCACTGTTCTGATCCAAGAGGAATGACAACCTTCTACCTCTGGCTTCTGGAGTCAGCCAAGAGCAAGGATGTGATTTTTTTTTTTTTTTTAGTAAGACAACATAGAAGCAATGTTAAAAATCAACCAATATAAAGAAAAAACTACATGATTACATGACGCACAAAAAGTAAAAATGCTTTGTTTTTTCAATTTATTAAGTTTTTAAAAATCAGTCCTGACTTTTAATTTTGTGGTTTGCATTAACTGACATAATTATTAATATTATTAACCTCTTACGGCATTTCTGTTGACAAAAACCAAGGCTCCTGTATAACTATGCTCAATCCCATAGGGAAAAAAAGAGAAAAGGTTCTTAACTGAAGATATGGTGACCTGACTAGAATATTTCAACAAATTTTAATACAGTTTCCATGTCTTTATCACTCTAACAGGAAAATATGAGTTGGGTGAAAATACAGTTGATCAAATACAACTGTACTCAGAGGAAAATTTTGCTAAATATTCATCACTTAAGTCCTACTTGCCCCCGAGAAAAGGATTCACTTCACAGAATGAGTCTACTGCTAAACTTACCCAAATACCTCCGTAACCCAGAGGGAACAACCTGTTAATTGAACAAGAAAAATGATACACACATCATACATAAACACCACCAGAATTCTGTACTTGAGCCCACTCCAGCCAACTCAAAAGGAACAAACACTGAAGCAACCACAGGACTGAGAGAGAAGCACATCTTACTTGGTCAGACTGTGAACAAAATAATATAACATTGATGTCTTTCAGTGCGACCTTCTATGACTAAGAGCCCAAACTATCAAGGACTTACAAGTAAAACAGGTACTTTTTTGCTCTGTGAGCAATTCCATTAAGATTTCAGCCTTGACCCTTCCTTTGTTGAACGAATAAAGGGCGGATAATTTTAAAATGGAAAGACAAAGTGAATGAAGCAAAAACAAAGTAAATCTTTAATTAGGTAAGTCCTCTTTTGTTGCCTGGTTCGGGCAAAAGCGCTAGACCATATGTTTCAAGTGTCTAAATCTGCCTTCAGGTTTCAGATGAATATGTCTCTGTGGGGCTGTTTCTGTCAACGGCAACATTTTTTTTATGGCTTAGAATTTGCTTGCTGGAAGCCACCTGCTAATAACACCACTACAAATTAGTAGGGTGCTTGGGAATTTGGACACAGATTAAAAAGTAATTGAGAGGGTGGACTAAATCACATCTAGAAAGCATTGTATCCACTTCAAGCTACTTCCTTCTTGTTTTGGAAATAATTTCTCTTTCGGACATTCAAGCCATCAATTAATGAGTGGAAACATGGGCTGTTTTCAGTTCCGTAACTGAGCAGTTAGTAAGCTCCATTTCCAATTCCCTCTCCACCACTGCCACACACTGTTTCGGGCATGCGCAGATACTATACCAACCTCAGTGGGGAGAGTTAACATGAATATCAAGCTATAATAAATTCTGAGCTCCTCCACGTCACTGCAATGCCTCTGCACATCTAGAGGATGGAGAAATCTAACCATGACAGGATGCTCAGATAACTATGGCTGAGCAGAAAACAGGACCTCATCTGCCCCTGGAGACCGGAGATGCTCCCCAAATGCGTCTGTCTCTCCTGGCTGAAGTCTCTTTTCATTAGCCCCTGCCACTTACTGCACTCCTTTCAAATCTGTTTTGACTTGCTCAGCCTTGCACCCAGCCAGGGAGCAGCACTAACCAAAGGCACTGTCCCATCACTGGGATTTACAGCTCCCAGCACTCAGCCAGCATCCTCTCAAACTTTTCTCAGCCAGAGAGAAAACCACCCTGTGCACACGTTTGTGATTTACCTTGAATCTTACCAAGCCTCATTTTTCACAGAGCAGATATGTCAGTGACTGTGCACACTTGTCAAAAAAGGAACTGTGAGACCTGTGGAATATTGAAAGCCCATCGGGGAGCCTTGGGTCTTTTGTCTTAATAGTTTTCCAAGGAATATAGTGGCTTTGTAAATAACTGAAAAGGGCAGCTTCCACAGTATTTAAATTTCACACAACTGCTACTAAGTGACTGTATTTTGAAAAACAACTCATGCGAAGTTCAGCAAGCACCTCAGAAACCTACAAAGTTTGATGCTATGGGGTTTTTTCCTTTTTGCTGTTAAAATCTAAAGGGTTTATCCTCTTGTAATAGGTAATAATGTAAAGAATTCTTTAAAGGTCAGCAGGAAATGGTCTGTTTTTACAGAGCCAATGAGATGTAGCAGTTTTTTAATAGCCATCGATCTCTGAGGACTGAGGTAGCTATGGATAATGTTTATTTTTAGCTATATTTATGTAATCATTTGTGTAACACCTGCCCATAATAAGGAGAAAAAAATCCCCACTGTTTCTGCAATTTATATTGTTTAAATGATTGGACACAGTTTATTTGGGACAAAGTCAGTGGCTGCACCAGCTTATACAGCGCTAGGGTTTAGTTCAGCAGATCAGCACTGCCCTGTGGTGCAGTAACCCTAAAGAGAGCAGAGACCATGGCTGTGTGTGACCCAGCCCTCATCCCTGCTGACTGGGACACTGCTGCAATGACGAGCCCTGAGGAGACGCTCAGTTTCCTTCAAGCATGGCTTTACAACGTTCTAGAATTTACACTTCCACCTAGAGTTTACTTTTCCTGCTTCCACCATGACAACGAACAAATTTGAGAGCAGCAGAGTGCAGTTTGCTGAAGCAGAAGCAAAGTCTTCCACCCTCACGCTGGGAGGGAGACGAGGGCACACTTCACTTTGATCTGCTCTCCCCCCACCACACTGCTGCTGCTCCAGACAGACCACAGAGGGGATTTCCTACTTCCAGAAGGGATGGGAACCCCTTGGTTCTAGTGAGAGGTGATGCCAATTGAACGTGCTTTCATCACTGTGTACACCAGACTTTCTCTATGATTTTTCTTTAGCATTTACTCTTTTTCACATTTGGGAACCTTGTGTATCCAAAAACATCTAAAAAAACAAACCTTACTGCTCAGAAGACAGCATTTGGGTTACTTTTTGTTTGATTTGGGAGAAAATAATGCATCTCCGATAACTCTGACAAAATTTTTTCAGGGAAAAGACAATTTATAATTGACACACAAAGAGCAGCGTTAAATAGATGGATAAAAATGAGAACTCCACCTTACTGAAATACAGATAGGCACGTGGGTCATAATTAATGACACGACTAAGCTAGTTGTAAACGACCATTTAAGAATAGTCTTTCAGACGTTAGGATATTTTATCTCAGGTCCTGAAGATTAAAACTGTGGTCTGAAGCTCAGGTCCCAGAGCTTCTTTGGCTGAATCATGTTCCACCTGGGAAGTTTTAGTGGGAGTCAGAAACATACCTTCACACAACAGCATCAGAGAGACAAAGAAAGAACTTTGAATGCTGAAGTTTGTTTCTATTATAAATTCTGCACACAAAAGTTTATTCTTTGCTAATTATTGCCCTAGCTATGATGAAATGAATTCATTTGTAGTAGTAAAAAAAATATTTCAGTAACATGGCATGATTAACATTTAACTCCTCAGATCAATAAACAGTGAAAATTGGTGCTAGAGTTTAAGTGGGTACTTAACTGAGAAGTAAACGAATACAGAACTTTCTCACTGCAGTACAACACACATTTTACTGCATTTGCATGATCATTATTCTCCAAAATACTGACATTAACATCCATGCAAATGACACCATCATTTTCTGTCCCTTTACTGCTCTTTTCCTACATGATTTTCCTTGAATCAATAAATTTAACTTCTAAATTCTATAGAAACTTTCACTAAGAATGTCAAAGATCTTTACAAAGTGAATTAATCAAATAATCAGAGCATCACAGTAAGGTATTTTATGCAAGGCTACAGCAAAATATGAATGCAAATCTGGAATACATATAAAAGGAACAAATTCAAATGTAATGATAAAAACTGTACATTGTAATTTGCGTGTAATTGAGCCTGAAAATTGGTAAGAACATAAAAAAAGAAGAGCTTGGGTATGGAATTTTTTTTTTGAAGTAATCCTTTATTTCAGCCACAGGATAAAATGAGAGAAGAATAAGGAAAATAGAGCTCTTTGAAAAGTCATTTCCATTCTTTATGTGATGGTCTTAAAGTAATCAGCAAAATCTATATCTTGAATAAAATGACTCCTGGGTACTTTGAACTGTGTAGCCAATTATGGACTCTGCTTTACTGTTCACTTATTTACCTTTTCTATATCTTTGCAAGGAGTGGCTGTGCCTGTAGCTCCCCTACAGCAACACAAACTGGGAAGAGCTCCTCCAAAGGCAGTGACTTCAGGCATATTTGGGACAGCAGCCGCACTGCAAGGCAGCCTAAGCATCTGGCACTCATTCAAGGATAAACAGCAATCATATAATTAATCAAAATATTACCTATGGCCAGAGGCCTCATACCCATACGCATTATAATAAGTACTGACCTGTCCAGAAAGCTGAAGTGGAAGAAATAGAGCTACCCCAGCTGCAACCCCAGAATACAATAAGTCAAGTACTATATTCCATTATTTTATTTATAACACTATAAAATGAAAATTGCTAATTAAATTCTCAAATATTCTCACAAGTGTTGATATTTAATATGCAACCTTGCCACGAACACCTGCCAGTTCAACATGAAAAAATAAGGCCTGCTAATTCTCAAATTCAGCATAGAAAATTAAGAGAACTTCAATTTTTTTTTTTCAAGTGGTGTATTGAGAGGTATGAAAAAGAAGAAATGGACAAGTTTATGCTGATTTTTTTTTTAATTCCTTCTTAAGTACCGATCGGTTATTACTATAAGGAGATAGCAGAAGTTTTCCCTATCAGCAGAGGGGGATCAAACTTGAAGGAAACCTATAGCATCTATAATTCACCTTCTGTCTCTGCACATCATTGTATGGAAAGTTTATGTGGCTGCTCAACTGACCAGCTAATGGGTTAAAGTCTGCACCACAAAGATACTTCTGTCTCAAATTATAAATCAAGAGTTTTCTTTTGCTGCTAAGGTGGAGTCTTTGGTAGCTCAAACCCAGCTTGTTCATGCCTGGCAGATTTCTCACCAAAGCTATTAGCAAAATATTTATCAAAAGTATTACAATGTGAGAGGCCTCATTTCAACAAAACTCAGCAGAACGTGTGAACTTCAAGCCTGTGAATTCAAGAGAACTAGTTATTTTTTTCAAGCAATTTCCTTCGGTCAGGACTTAAAATCCAAATCCCATTCCATAGCTTCAATATATGCTCATGGTAGACTTCCCTCTAATTCTGTGTGCTGTGCATATCACACACACGTGCCTTTCTAACTTTTCTTTATTTTGGCTGAAAGCAAATGGTCAAGAGTATTCCATAAAAACAGTCTGCACAACACTGATTTTCTGGACAAGAGAGAATGAAATGTGTATCTCTACACGGAAACCTTGTTTCATGTAACATTAGCCATTTTCAAAAATATGTTTCTGATTCAGAAAGCTCTAATTATCTACTCCCCAAACCAAAACTATTTAGAATCACATTCATTGTATGAGTGAGTTTGTGAGTCACCATTACTCCTCCTGCTTCTCTAGGCACAGGCAAGCTACACCCAAAACATACTTACACTCTGCTGACCAGGAAAATCATTGATGGAAAACCATACAAAAAGTGGGGTCTCCTGTACTTCAGCACCATACTAAACAAGTAAATATGTTATTTAGAAAGACCTGACCAGATGTGCTTGCCCAAAAGGCTGCAGTGAGAGACAAAATGCTTCAGAACAATAAAGCAAGTTTTTAGTCCTCTCTCATTTAGCGCCGTTTCTGCTCTGCAAGGCGGGCATGCACAGGGCATGTTGGACCTGCCACTCTGATCTCCTATCAGATATGATAATACCTGGTGAAACAGCAAGAAACAAATGCTGGTTGCAGTTCTATTTCACAAACCCTAAAACTGAAGAAATAATTTATTTCTGTTGCAAATCTACTACCCATACACTTCCCCAGCTACAAATTTTGGCTGCCACAGAAACCCTGTCTCGCTCTGTGCTCTGAAACTCAACAGTGGCACCCAGTGGCTCCTCTTTATCACATCCAAGTACCTACAATACACCAGGGAGGTTGTGAAGCACTTAAAAGCAATTTTGTTTAAATATATGTACAAATTATTCTCGTTTAAAAAGGCTCTGCTATCTCTGCCCCCTTTTATGAAGTTAATTTTCTCATTTCAGTTTTCAATTTACTTCATGTTCTATTTTCTTTTGCTTGTGTAGGTTTTTCTTAATTTTTTAAAAATTTTATTTTATACTACATCTTTCTAATCAGCTGGGCATTATTCTAACAGCCCTTCTCGGCTCTGTATAGCAGTCGTTGCTGAGTAAGACTGCCCCCCAGTTTAAGAGTGTTTTAGATTGCTTAAATGTCTCTAGTCAAAATGCCAGAGCACTAGAAGCAAATTCTGCATTTTAAAAATCAAACAGTAACATAAATGCTGAGAAATATAGACATTGATT
>WEIT01010379.1:20018-40743 GCA_013389985.1 Dryoscopus gambensis | reverse complement strand
AAAAAAAAAAAAAAAGAGCTGCTAAATCCTTTTTCTATTAAATAATGTGACAGATCTTTTCTAGAACCCAAAGTTGAATTCTTGCCCACAAGAGTTTACAGGTAAAGCAACAAAAGTATGGGTGCTAAAAATATATGACAAAAATATATAAAACTGCACAAAGATGATGTACATATCACCACTCTGAGCCTATTAAGTTGCGTTTAGATGCGTATTTGTTCTAGGGTTTAAAAATTTACCATCATCCTTGAGATCAAGCTTTAAGCTCAGAACCCAACATGTCAGATGACAGCAGTGCACACATCAAGGAAAATCTCTTCTGACAACCTCAGCTCTGAATTTACAGTAGAAATTTGCATTTATTATTTCTGTATGAAGATGCCAGGCATACTGTTGCTTCTCTTGGTTCATATCTGATGCCCTGAAATATCCTGCTGTTGTTTTCAAAAATCTCTTGCATTTAGAGGAGGACATAGTAAAATATCTTATCATCAGTATCGCAACAGCACACTGGGGAAGGGCTCTGGAAAGCTGCTGAGCAGCATGAACTGGGTGGGGTGTGTGAGAGTAATCTTTCTTCCCTAAATAATACAGAGCATAAAAAGCTGCCCACATTTTTAGCTGTGCAGAGCAGTACAGTTCCCTGAGCAACAGAAATGGCCTGCTTGCAAAAAGTAGACAATTCACCTGCCTGCTCTTCAGGAGGTCGAGTGGCCAAAGCCTTTCCCCCCGGAAGCTGTACTTCACTGATAACCACACAAGAAAATAAAAATTGGCCAAGGTTTCCATGGACACTGACTGGAATGAAACAGTGCCTTGGTGACAGAGCCATTTCTTCACCAAGCTTTCTCAGCCTCACTGCAGGTATTGAACGAGGGAAGCACCACGCTATCTAAAAGCAAAGAATTAATAATTTACCCTCAGTATAAATATTCAACTTCTCTGCTACACCACCCACTCCAGCATTCCCCACAGACCTGACCAGTGAGCAAGGCGCAGCAGGTAAGAGTTCTGAGAACACCCCACTCTATTCCAAGTATGCATAAGGACGTGATAACAAGTTATCATATTATTAAAAATACACAGCCATATATAGGACAGCAATCTAAGGAAACACGGAGCAAGCGTGGTTTATGTAACTACCAAATGTTTTGGACATATGGTAAAATATTGGGCAAATACCTATCCATTTTAAAAATATTTTCCTGGAAAAAGATGCCTCTAAATCCATTGTAACCCCTTCAAGCATATCCTAATTTTAATCAGAACTTCTGCACTGGGTGGAACACTCCTTGAAGAATAAAAACAGCCAAAAGAACCAAAAACAAGAAACCAAAGATGATGTAGAACCTGGGGGAGCTGGGACCTAAAATTACAGACTTTCTGGTCTCAGTTTGTATAATGTTACTGGCCAAAATTTCTGCCTGACAAATCAGTACTTGTCTAATGCAGATGGCTGAGCGAAAATTATATTATTCCAAGAAGTCCTCAATTTTAGATGTTAAATACCACAGAACAACATAAGAAATTATTCCAGGCCCCAAGCAAAAATATTTGATTTTTCACTAAGAATCTTAAATAAGAGTTATGAGCTTAAATGCCTCATTTAATCGAAATCCTAGCACACAACACTAGCTCTTAAGGCATAGCTCTTACCTATAAGCTGAGAAGATGCTTCTCAGGACAGGAAAATTCATCTCTAAACTGACACAGGTTTGTAGTCCCTTCCTACTACAAATCACACCTGTTTGCAGCAAAATCCTGGTAATTATATTAATATCAGGAAAGGTGAAGCTGGGATTTTTCTCCATCCTCTATTTCCAGCACTCCACCTCTTTGTAGCTGAGAACTAAGCCTTTCTTCCTCTCTGAAAACATCATGTTTCAAAGGGGCTCATCAGACTTCTTTGGCAATAGATGCCACCCTTCCAGAAGCTGGTTTCTAAACTGGAATTTTAAACTCATGTTCATGTTGAAAAGGAAAAAGCATTAATTTTCAGATATGTTTTCCATATGTGGCTCCAATGAATCAATCAGTCCCTGTACTTCAGATAATTTCTGCAACCTCTGGCTCCTTACACTGGACTACTGAAAACCCCTGAGATCCAGCACACACCAGCAACCTCTGCCCTTGGTTTTCATGGGACTGACAGGGTTTGGCTGGGTGAGGTGGTACGAGAGGTTCACTTAGCCAAAGGTTTGGAAAATTAGGGAAATAAATCATCTTCATTGTTTCTTTACTGTCCACAGTAGCTCTGAATTGTAACTAAAATTCAATTATGTAGGTCCTTCCTGCCCTAAAATTATGCAGCAGCTGTTTTCCAAATGCAGTTGTTTGGAAAATGCTATGCACTTAGAATTATTAATCCAAATATTGATAGCTGTTCTTTGCTATGATTATAACAATAAAATCCCCTATTACTAGATATTTTTCCTTGAACAAGCTACATCATATTGCCTTTTCCAGCACGAAAACAAGACTTTACAAACACCTCTCTAAAGCAGGCTTGTGGACTAGGCTGTCAACCTAAAGGAAATTAGTATACAGTTCCCACTACGAGGCTGTGGATTTTCCTGAAAAGCCAAGTCCTAAACTAGCAGGATCCCATAAATGTAATTGCATTTGTAAAGATACATACAGATCCGTGCTTTTCTTAAATAATAAGCGTTGACATCACAATCTCATTCAAATCATCGAATTTAATTTAGCTCTTGCTTTGCACCAAAGCATATATAAAGAAACCCTCCATCTGTCACTGCAGGAATGACTTCTCTCCCTAAAATACCTTACATATCCACAGAAAACCAGGCCTAAATAATGATTCGTTGCTATAGAATAACTGCACAAAAGGCTGCTTTAGTATCTGCATGTACATACTCAAAATACATAAAAAAGTCCAGTGTGCATTGACAGGATTCCCAAAGGCATCCAGTTGGAAGTAGAAAATGCCTTCTATTAGAGTACTCCCCTTCCCAATTAAGAACCAAATGCAAAATTCAGTAGGTGTCCAAGAAGTTAGGGAGTACAAATACAAGAGCTGTTTCCTGTTACAGTGATCAGTAGACAGCTGTGGCTTAATCTGCTCATTAGAAGAGAAATATCTTGCCTATATTAACAGATCTAATACCTAATCTGGTATACCACAAGCACTGCCCTATTAGTAGGAAAATTAAGGGCAAATCCAGGCAGAGACCCACACACAATAATGCGCTTAGCAAAGCCAGGCAGTGCCTTCATTTAGCTATGAACTACAGAGGTCTCAAACCCCGTTTGCTCAGTTAAAGCCTCATTTTGTTTCCATGCTGGTCTTATTGCATTCAGAATGACTTGAGCTCTTGAGAGTGTGATCCAGCCCATTCTTTCTCAGGCACAGCATGCACTAGGTTCAATTCCAGCAGATGAAGAGACAGATGAAAATATCAGTGGGGTGAGAAGAAAGCAAGACCAAACCTCTAGAACTTCATGATGCTCTCACCCAGGCTTCTCTATCCCCTGAGAAAGATGAATCAAAAACATTACAGTATTTGTTTTTGTCATGATTGTTAGAAGTCTTCTAACTGAACAAAGCATGGAGAGGTTATACACTGTTGTGGCAATCACGTGGATCTACTCATCTGCTTTCCTAGCTACTGTTTCTTCCTGCTCTGTGTCCATCCCTGGACCGCTGAGGACAGGGCCAGCACTCTCAAGGAAAGGCTAAACAAGTCACACAAAGCTCTGATCAGCTCCTCCAGGGCGTGCCCTGTTAGCGCAATGGCTGTGACAAACCAGCCACCCACAGTGAGACCTCAGTCTTCAGAAATGCCAGCATGGAACTTTCATGAGTACTAAATTCACTTGCAAAAGGGAAAGTGTTTAAGACTCCCATGATGTAACTTTGTCTGTTGAAGATGTTGATTCAATATGATGGAAATGTTTCATACATTTGTATTCATATCATATTCTTAATGGCTCCGAAGAGTTTTTTAATGCCAATTAAATGCTATTATAGTGTCAAAGGGAGTTCATTTTCAATAGATATTATTCTTCCTTAATACTCTGTTGCAGTAGTTCTACACTTTTATTTCAGTAATGGTACAGCGAAGTTAACTGCCTACAAATGAACTGAAATAATGAACAATATAATTTTGTTCCCAAAGCAAATTATACTGGCACTTGCCTGTCTGCCTCTCCAGTCTAAAACATGGTCTCCTCTCCTCGTTTCCCAATGCTGAACAAACCATGAGGAGTAACTAAATAAGAAAATGCAATAATATGTGAACTACTGTCTGAGTAGGTCCTCTTCCTCCTTGCATGATTTCTAATGATGTGTTGCCTCTTTTCTGGCTTCTACACTTAGCTACCAAGGACAAACTCATTCATTTTTGCCTTTTTATTTCTCAATGCCTCATTCTCCTACCCTTCATCTGGTTTTAGGCTCTCTCTCACTGTAATGATTCCTCTGGTATCTTCCTAGCTTCCTCTGCTTCCTGCTTTAATTAACAAGTCACAACAGCACTTTTCCTCAGTTTTCCTCCCTTTAACTGGAAGCCCATGATTTTACACGACACTCAAATGCTGGTTTTTGAGCTAAATCTGGTGTAACACCTCTTTCATCCACTCCTTGCATTGACTCCTTGTCTCTAACAGACCTGTGCTCCGTGTAGGTTTATGTAACTAAATCTGTGCTTTTTGTCAGCTTTGTCTCAGTAGCAGGACACTGCGAGAGGCCAGTACTTGTTAACCAGTCTCCATTGCGATGTGAGTTATTTTATTATTTATTTATAATGCTTTCAGATTTGTCTCACATCTGTTCCGTATGAATTGGCACAGAAATGACTGACCCTGTGGTGCAACAAATGTGATTGAGAAGCACGAAGTTCTTCCCAGGTTACATCTGGTCTGATAGATGAAGGTTAGACTGACAGGGGCGAACAAGACCCAGCATTCCTCTTCTCCTACAAGCCCTAGAAAAGCCTAGTGAACTGAGAATTTACCAATTTGCCGTCCTCTGTCACTGCTAAAAGACATGTTTCAAATACATTGTCAGATACATCCTCCTTTCTAATTTCATGTTTAGATGCACCTGCTTCACACAGAAATGCACTGCTTTGGAAGGTGACGGGGAGCAGTTTCTGAGAAAGGGTCAGATTGCAGCAGAACCCCTCACTCACAGCACAACACTGCCCAGCACCATCTTGCTTTTTCCAGCAGAAATCACCACGCTTGGCAGGAGAGGAAAACTGCAAACTAACTTCCATGCTGACATACCAGACTACTTCTAAACTTCAGGTTAATCAACCTCAAAGCTTGTGATTAACCTCTCTCCTATAGCTTAGGTAGAGCTGCTGTTACCCCTTTTGCCCTCAAGAATGTCACATATTTGATGTTTCACAGTATGTGTGAGCTACAGGGGTCTATTCTAATTAAGTCACAAGCAATTATATGAAGTCTAATTATGTAACCAGGGCAATCACTGTGTTCCGAGTTTGACATCTTTTTCCAAATATTTTGTCCAAAACCAACTTGTATTCACAAGAACTTGCTCTCAGAAGAATTTTGCACAAGACAAGTGAAGGCTGTGCTGTCTTCCAACAGCTTTCCATCCAGAGATGCCCATATTCCCAGAGTCTCTGACTGGACTTACAAGGTATTTTTTTATCTCTGTTGCTTTCCAGCTTTTCTCTTTGTCTAATACCTTGACTTCTGCTCTTTTACTAATGTAGTTACTAACAAAGGGTTTGAACAGTGCTTTATGCTGAAAAAAGTATAAATGGTAGCTAGGTTGCTCAGAATTTTGGAGACAACCTGTGTTTGCCTGAAAACATCCCCAGTCATAGCACGTTCAATCACAGTAATATATAATTTCCTGAGATGACTCCAACCGTAGAATGAATACATTTCTAAACATCACGACACAGTAAAACAAAGACACATTCAACTGAGAAAAACATTATATGAAATTAAAGTGATAGGTATTTGGAAAAGCAACTGTGGAACTCAGTTCTGGATACACAACTCTGACAAAAAGGGAAGAAATCAGGATGTCACTCTAAAATATTTCTGCAGGAAGAAATGCCAAGACATTTTGCATCTGGACTTGCAAACAGAGAGAGGGTACAATTTGCCATGCATTAAGGATACATGGATAAAGAAAGACTGGTCATGGTATAGCATATAGCTAGAAAATGTCCAAAATCAGAAATATGCAGAATTAACACTGACTATTTCAACTATAATTTCACTAATTAAAAAAAATGTCTTACTGTCTCTTCTCAAGCAGGCTGGGATATACCAAGGTGATGTACAAGCTCCCTTGTCTTTGGGCAATTACTCCTAAATGTGGTGCAGAGTCTCACAAATGCAGTACCTTTGGCTCTGTACCTCAAGAGAGGCTCGGTCTAACATTCACAGCATACAGACTTGAACAACTTGGACATGCTGGCTGCTACTTTATCATAACAACTATAAAATTCATGGCAGATATTTTAAATGACAAGAACTGTGATCTGTCTTATGCCTTGCAGAGAGATTTAGCAGAAGTTTGGGGGTTTTTTTAAACAGCAAAAGACATAGGTATTGCAAGTCAGTTGACCAAAAGGAAGGTATGATTTTGAGAGGTTTCATACTCCTTTTAAAGTGTTTATGTTATTAAATATTTGAATTAGTACCTTGGCTTTCCTTTCTAGTTTCATAATGAATTCCAAAAGCTCTCATTTCAGACAGAAGCTGCAGCATACTACAAAAGTGACAACAGTACCTTTACCAAGTAGTTTTTCCCAAACAGAACAAAAAAAGCCCAACTGTCTCTCTGGAACTATAGAAACAATTTTTCACCTAACAATTCAGATTTCATTTCTCTATAAAGATCCAGACACAGTAAAGTTAGGCCACAGTAAAGAGGGAACCCTCATGAGTTTCAGCTTTAAAAGTACTTTTCTTTACTTTTCTTTTTTTTTTTTAATCGAGCTTGCTGTCAACCATCAGACAAACCAAGCACTCTCAGTGCTTCCCTATTCTTCCCGTGTCAGTGGCAAAAATGTTCTATTAATATAAAAATGAAACCTGGAAGTAGGCTCTAATGCAGGCTGCCTTTGCACAGCTCTGTCAAGGGAACAGAGGAGTTGAACAATCTTCTGTACAGTCACAAACGAGATGAAATAACTAAGAAAAACCTCCCCAGAAGAGCTCAAAGGGATTTGCTGAATAAAGACAGCAGCCATGCTGCTTCTCTGACATTTTATGAAAAGATGACCTCTCTGAAGATTTCAGATCTTTCCTATGAACAAACACTATTGTTCCAACCAGAATCTGAAAAGTCATGATTGCAAAAAGGGATAAAGACAAAAGGGTTTTAACTGAGTCTGTATTTAATGCCTTAAAATTCTTTTAGCAAAAATATCATTCTAGCTCTTTGAGTCTTCACTAGGAAAAAAAGTAGCACATTTTACAAAGCCTACATAGGCACAATACCAAGGTGATTGCAAATAAATACCTTTCTTTTAATAAACTCACTGTATGCGTTAAAAACCATTTCTTAAGTGGATTTTCCAAAATTACAACTGAAATTCTACAAAGTTTGCATATTTTCCCATATGCTGAAGTACCTTTCAGACCACACTCTCACCTTTCCTGCTGCCTATCTTTTTGGAAACAGCAGTAATCATAAAATGGTGGAATGGTTTGGGTTGGAAGGGACCTTAAACACCATCTATTTCCATTCTCTTCCCAGCCTGTATTTGTGTTGGGATTCCCTTGGTGCACATGGAAGACTTTGCCCTGATTGGAATTCCTGAGGTTTGCACAGGCCCTCCTCTAAAGGGTGTCCGGGTCCCTGTGGATGGCGTCCCTTCTCTCCCATGTACATTAGCACAGTTTCCAGAAGGATCTGCTCCATGATCGTGCTCGGCACAGAGCTGAGGCTGACTGGGACTGGCCTGGAGTTTCCCAAGTTATCCTTCTTTCGCCTTTTAAAAATGGGGATTAATCATATATCATAATCATACAGCTGGGCTTTCAAAACATAAGCTTTTCAAGAGTTCCTTCAAGCCTCTGCTTATCTCAAAGCACATTAGCTAACTCCTGTCAAACTGTAGGGATTTGGTACTACAGAACACAGTGCTACTATCAAGAAAAGTGATTCCATTATTTTTATTCACTTACTACTAGAAACTCAGGTTTCTGATGCATGGAGTATATGCTATTTTAATTTAAACTTATTACTACTGAATATCTGCTGCAATGTTAATATTTTATTGTATTACACAGAGATCTCCAAATATCTCAGGTCAACACAACTCAAAAGGCTTGAAGGAAAGTAGAAAAAAACCCATGCCAAAAATCATAACAAGGGTTTCAGCATCTGTTGTTCTACTTGGTTTCCCATAGCAATATTTCATTATAAGACTGTAAATTACTCAGGCATATTCTTTCTTCCTTATTATGGGCCTCAGTTTTATGAAAACCTCTCTAATTTATAATGAACAGGTTACCCTTTATATTCAATGCAAAATGAATGACCCTTAGAGAATTAATCTCCTGCAGCTCAAATCTCTTTTAGCCATATAATTTGATAGTAATATCATTTCAGGAATATGTCTGGTTTTATTCTCGTGAAAGGCAGTACCAAGGAAAAATCCAAAGAGACTGACAAGTAGTACATACGAAGCACAGGCAAATAGAATACTGAAGAAAACAACAACCCACTAGTAAGGAAACACATTGACACAGCATGTAGACATAGAATTCAAAAGCAAAGTCATGGAAACATCTACCATGTTCTGGTGAGAAGCAAAACCTTTATGTTACAATGGCTTTAAGCCAGCCAATAACAAATAGGATGAAAAAAATACTTAAAGAGTAACTTACCATTTAAAGGATAAGCTTGACTGTACTTTGTTTTAAAGCATGTGCCACATTTCAACACCACAGAAAGAGCTTCTCTTCTACACTGGTACATCAAAATGTTCAAATCTATTAAAAAATCTTGCTTCGTTTGATTTTCACATTGAAAAGTATAACTGATGGTATGTGTAGAATATCTATACTACTTATTATCCAATGTGTATTTTTTGCATATTTTTGTAAGTTGAGACTGCTGGTTGAGCTCCTTTTAAATGCAAAGGAGAAGGTAAGGCTGTTTGTGTATGTGAAAATGCATCCATCAGTAGGATTATTACAGTGTCTCTGGAGCATTAACTTTATTTCCTCCTGAATTTATACTGTGGTCCTAAAAATAAGGCTTTGTTTCAAGATCTGACTCCCTGAGGTCATCTCAGTGTTAAATAAGAAATCTACATTCACATCTGTACCACATACTATACAAAACTGTATGACTGAAACTTACAGCGACTCCTCCCTGGAGTTTCTGCTTTAGTGCTTTTCTTCTCTCTCTAGCACGAACATCTCTGAATCAGTTTGTATTACAAGGCAGTAGATGAGTCAGGCACCTAAGAACAAACCAGAGCTCCAGTCCCAACCGGGCATTGAAGTCTGGAGCGCTGAGAGGCAGCAGGCTCACCCACCTGCAGGGCTGAGCCCAGCGATGAGATACAGAAGCACAACATTACAGAACAGAGGCAGAATTCTTTATAAAGTTACTGTCCAAATGCCTGAACCACCAGGATTCTTTCAAAAATGCAAATGGGCGCTTTTCTGCAAAGGCTACAGACTCTCCACAGCCTGTGAGTTACCGCTTCATAATTTGTCTTCACTGGTAAGGTTTAGGCAACTTTACTGGCTCAGCCTCACAGAGTTTTCTTGAGGATAAGCACAGTAGAGACTGATGAACACAGTGGTGAGACTGTGGTGACTAGGTAACTAAATTTTTGTTTTTCCTATGGTTTATTGTGTCTTTGGGCTGCTGCCTAAATTTAGGGAAAAGAAGCTCCACAATTTGGAGCTTGTGTTTCTTTGTGCCTCTGCTTTCTGAACTTCAAATGGCATCGCCGTTCCTCATGCATTTTTGTTCTGAGGCGGTGAGGAAGCATTTCTGGGGCACTAAAAGAATATTCAAGTGCTGACATAAGCTGAGTGCTCCACACTGACATTTAGGGGATTGGAGAGTATCAGGCTAAAGCTCTTCTGTGTCTAGAGGGACTGTTTTCAGCAGCATGGTTGTATCCTGGGTTCGCTGCATTAGACCTAGAGGGTTCTTCCGGATGCGTTCCTAAAGCTGCCAGTGCACTCCAGATAGAGGAAGGCTGACCTGCCAGCAAAACTAATTAATAATATATTAACCAATTAGAACCTTTATAGGATAGGTAATTATCTGGACCTTTAAGAAGAAACTAGAATATCTAGCATCGCCTTTAAATCCTTGACATCTGGAGTCACAGACGTACAAATCCTGATACAGCTACTACAGGTGAACCAAATTTTAACGGGTTCTTAACTATGAACCACAAATGTGGTTCCTTCCTTCCCAAGAAGGAAGACTTTTGTTTTCCTTTTCATGGAATCACTATACTTCTGTCTAAAATGATGATAAATTAATCTAATCAGAACACAAATATAATAGAATTTTAAGTGCTTTTGCAAATAATCTTTCTCCAGTAATAAGCAGTAATCATCTGCTACAATTATGTATAGCTAGAATTATTAAATATAAATGTGTAATGTCAATGTTTAATTTTGTCTGCTCCTTTTGTAAAACATGCAGAAAGATTAACATTTTAGAGAACTCATACTGTAGATACATGGCAGAAACACTCTTAAACTGTCAGATTAACACAGAAGAAAACCAGACTCTCATATTCTGGTCTTTTTTTTCCACATTCATTTTATTTGGATTTAAGTAGCAGTGTGATGTTTCTGTTCCACTTTCCTGTCATCTTTGAAGCTGATTTTTAAATCCATTAACCTGGTTAGTCAAAGTAAATGGTAGCTTGAATAGTAATTTAAGCCCAATATAATGTAATTTGGAGAATACAGAGTTTATTTTAAATGACAGTTCATAGAAGTGTATATGTCCCTTATACATACTAAAAGAGGCACAAGCATTTTAAATTCTAAGGCTAGTCCTACATATTAATTTAGACCTAGTCAGAAATAGTTAGGGAAGTTATATGCTCCAAAAATAGGTTTTAGGTAGTAACATAAAAAAATATATTTATCAATTTTTAAAAGAAAGTATCTCAACTGTATTAAAATTTTAAGATGATTGTGGGCAGATGGTTCTGATTTTGGAAGAGAGCTTTTCAAGACACAAAATAAGTAACACAAATAATGCACAACATCTTCAAGACATCCTTGACATGATCCTTGGACAGAGACAGCACATGCAACCCTGTGGTCCCTGGGATCTTTCTGCAAACCTGAGGTGACATATGGCGACACACAAGTGGCTGCCTGAACCCTTTAGGGAATGCTGGACTTCAGTTATTTTAAGTTTCTGGCCATATAGAAGACAGGATATAAGCAAAATTTATGTTAATGACAGTTTGAAGTGAGTAAAAGCTTTTTTTTTCCCCGTACAAAAATCAAGGTGGCGTGACCAAAACGTGTGTCAGGTGTTTTATTTCCAGCCACATGGCCCTTCATGGGCCCCCTCTGCCCATTGCTTTAATCTCTTCACCCCGGCACAGAGTCTCTTCTCAGGCTCTCTCCACCAGGATGAGGGGCTATTTATAAAGCACTCCTGCTAGCCAGGGACCTTAGATGGCATCAGAGAGGAGATTTTAGGACCATTTGCAAAATCTGCTTTGGCAGCTTTGTGAATTCTGGAAGCAGAACCAGAAAAACACAGGACTAAAATTTTCTTCTACTTCTAAGTTCTTTTTAAGGCCACTCTTCAGAGGCCTTAAACTAAACTGCAAAGTAAACTTAAACTGCAAACTGTTTCCCCTTGGATCACGACATTGGCTTAATACAAGAGGAACTATCCCATAAAATTTGATTTAAAGCTAAATTTAAAAAAAAAATGGTGCTAAAATATCCCCAAACTATTTTTTTAGCCTGCATGAGTGACATATATTTACTCCACACACAGGAGAAACATTTGCTAACCCCACTCCGAAGAATACTGTGCCTAGTGGTTTTTTTTCGCTTTTGTAACAGTCATTGATTTGTATTAGAAACAGTTTTCTTTTAGGCTTTAGAAATTTGTATTGAGATCCTCCCAGCAGTATAGCAGTTGTCTTCCAAAAGAGAAATAAATGAGTGTCTTGTATAACATCTTATAAAACATTGAAAGCATATGATTTTTAAGAAAGATATTTAATTTTGGGTAAAAAGCTGGTAATTTTAGCCATTGGTCTCTGAGGTGTTAATATAAGTATGATACTCTTAACTATTCAGGCAAATCATAAGAACTCAGAAATAGATTAAAGCAAACAGCAGAGCCTTTAATAGCCAAGGGAAGCATGAAAGATAAAGAATTGCAAGGAACAAAGGATAACACTTGAGCCAAGATGCAATAGGAGACTTCTGACAAAAACATAGAAAAAAATTTTGTATAAAGTCCTTCCCAAGTATCCTGCAGAGCTGCGCAGATTTTATAGAGAGGTCCTGCACTAGGGGATTCCTAATCCCTATCATCATCTTACTAGAAGAGGTAAGAATACTCATCGGGATTCTTCTGTCTAATGAGTCCTCAAGTGGTCTATTTCTTCTAAGATACCAATTGTAGAGAGAGTGCTGTTTCTCTCTGCTGTAAGATTGTTGGAGTCTCCAATCTGGATACTTTAAGAGCTCTACTGAATAGATTCAGTTTTGAGCTGTAAGTGGATAAGAAAGGTCAAGTATGTCAGATGAAAGATATTTTAAAATCATAAAATAAGAAACAGCTCAGAAACAGTTTCACTAAAAGAGTGAATAAATTAATACAACTGCTGTATTCTCAAAGTCCTTAGCAGAATGTTGGAGATAAATGCATTTATTTGGTAACACCCAGTAACATATTCATATTCTACTAATTAAAAATATTTCCCATGAAAATCTTCAAGGGGATGTATGTAAGAATGCAAACCTGCAATCCTTAGACAAGGCTAGTATGGGAGCTGGCAGAGAAATAAAAGGTTTATGCAACATGTTGCTGAGCTCAGGTGGTCACACCTGTGACCTGTCTCACAAAGGAGACAGCATGGAAAAGCTCTCACAATAAATGAGACTCCACTGACACGATGCTACTGGAAAAGACACCGAAATCCAGATGGTAATATGGCCCATAGGCAACCTGTGAAGATTCAGAAACTGCTCTCGTTCCAGCAGGCTGCAAGTGGTGCCTTGCCCATCTCCAGCTGCAACCACAACCAACCAGGAGACCGCAGAGACTCACCCCGCTCTTGCAAAAATGCCCAGACGAGAGCGACTGAAAATCCCCTCGAGCCCAGGTTTGTGCCACAGTCACTGCCCTGCTGCTCCAGCTTTTTGTGCCACCCAGGAGCCTGAGCCTGCTCCTGAGTGCACATTTTACAACAGAAACAAAACTGTGATGGCAAATGGGGCCCAGTCAGCAATGCGTTTACTTCCTGAAATATGAGGAGTTAATTTGCATCTTCCCAAATTATTTTTGAGGTAAATCAATCTTCCTCCCTATTTTAATCTCACCTGGAATGTAAAGAAGTTCCTGAAAGAAACGCGCACACAGTAAGTGTCTACTCCAAAATAGTTTATAAATATCTATCAGCTTCGTCCAAACAGTCCTGCCCGGCCTTTTACTCACTGCTTTCTCAACTGAGCAAGACAATTACAGAAGTCACACAGGTAATTTATATATAGCTTTATAAATTAGAGTACTATCAAAGTCAATTTAATTTTATTTATCTGTGTGGAAGTCCACAGGTTGGGTGCAGGTGATATCCACAGTGAGAGATCCATCAAGTCCACCCTTCAAAGGAAGGTTTGAGTCTGGTGTTTTAAGAAGGTGTCTGTTGTATTTTCAGATGCTACAGAGACTTCTTTCCATTTTCATGGATCATTAAGAGTCCTCATGGAGCACAGCACTGGGACTTTCTGCTTGAGCCCTAACATTTGCTACTTAGCTGCTCTTTTCAGACAATTACTATTATTAGCTTTTGCAGGATGCATGGCTGTCTATTTTATTTGTGACCCGTAGTGGATCTAACTTGTGTCCTGCAATATGATAGCTGTTAAAATGATTCCTTTAAACTGCTCCACTGAATATCACTAATTGGTTTTAGATGTGATGATCATAAGCTGTCAGATTCTTCCCTCTAGAGGTCTGCCTGATTTAACAGCAGAATGACCAGGCTACAACATATTCAATTTTTTCCTAAGCTGATTAAGAAAACCTATATTAGACATAAAATAGCATCTTCCACAGCAACAGTATATATGAAAAATGATAAATAAATACCAAGCACTTTTTCACCTACCCAAAAATACCACTGCATAAAATCTTAACACAAAGTGAAAAGAAAAACAAAACAAAATCAACTCCCAAAGCGTACACCACAGCTACTGCTTTTCAGGAGTTATGGAGTAATGTTAGTGCTAACATTAAATAACACTAGAATTATGTAATGCTGACAACCATAATTAATGAACATTTTGTCACTGAAAAAGAGAAAATAGAATCATGAAAGAAATTAAAGGTAAAAAAGGAATCTGTGACTAATCACCAGAAATACATCCCTTTATACATTGTTTATTACCAGAAAAGGATCATCATAAGTGATCAGTGTTACACCTGATATCTGGGTAACTACCTTAAAATATCAAACACAAGAAAACTTTCTTACTCTTCATTTTTCCTTTTTTTTGAATGGTGGATCTTCTCCTAATATCCAAAAATCTGAGCTAGTGCAAACAGATAATTTCTTCCCATCCCACACACAGCCTTCTCAGAGAACAACCAATCACGTTACAAGACTATTCTGCATTTTTAAAGTTCTGTTCATGTTCTGTTGAATCTTCTGTTATATACAACAAGACAAGTATAATCCATTAATATTTCCTTATGTATTACTTTATTTAAATTGCCCGTTGGGGTTTCAATTGAATCTATTCAACTACCAGATTTTTCTTTAAATAATGGGCTCAAAGCCTGGACAAAGCCTTCTAGCTAAATGCAAACCAGAGTTTTGATGACATATCCTTAGAAGGCAATTACCTCAATTTACAACTATCACATTATTAACTTAGGGGAGTTAGACATAAAATATAAAGAACCATTTTGCTACTCAGCACTACTTACACTTTAGAGTTCATTTTCTCAATTACAGTATTTTGTATTTGCAGGGACTGCCCTTTCAATTTGTCAAAATTATTACCCCATGTCCAAAAATGTTTACAACTCCATTCATATTGGCATCATTCACAAATGCTAAGCTCCACTATTGCCATTAAAATAAAAATAAACCACTAGATCTAGATCAGGATGCTAATCTGGGTGCAAAAGAAAAGTGCTAACATTTACTCCTTGACATTCATTTTCCAACTAGAGGTACCTTTGCTTCTTCATGGTTTCTCTTAAATACACCCTAATTTGCTTAAGGAAAGCACACCTACCCCTATCAAGACTGAGGTACTGACACATAGGTTCTTCCAAGTTATTTGTTAAATCATATAGTCCAGCATGGAAAAAGAATTCATTAACCTTCCCAGAAGAATAGTTGTATCAAAGCCTCAACAAAAGACCTGACAGCAATGGCTCTGCCATCAGGAACTATGATGTTCAAGTCAATAAAAGCAAATTCTTTTTTCACGTTAATAAAGAAATCCACTACAAGCAAACAGGTTTTCAGCATTCATTACACCTATACGAGCTACTGTCCTTTTTAGCAGAGAAGTAAGCACAAATGAGAGAATACTTCTATTCATTGACTCAAATTCATAGGACACAAATATTGCTCATTACCTGTGTTTTACAGGCATTTTAAGAACAGCTAAGTATTATCTACATCTCCAACTATAAACTGGGCAGTCTCTTTTATCAGCTGAAAGTTATACTTCATTTATTTTGGCTGAACGTTACCTTTCTGTCAATTAAAATGACAAAGATGACAACGGACAAGATTCCTGTGGGTGCCAGAGATGAATACAATAGTACATCAGTGTACAAGTGGAAATAAACTACATTTGGCATGCTTCATGATCCCATTAAAATACACTTCCCCCTCCACTAACAGGCACCTCAGTCCAAGTTTGTTCTTTCAAAGGAATAATCCCAGCATGTCTTTACAAGCCAGGTTTTCACTTATCGCTTCTAATACAATCTACCAACCAAATTAAAACTTACGAGTGTCCTTTTGCCTTGACTTACTTCACATTCCACAGGCAGACAATCAAATCTGGTTCTGGACAGCTGCATAGCTGTGATCATGTCACACAGCGTAAGAATAAACACAAAGATGGGCAAGGAAGGATCTAACCTCAGAAATCCTTTCTTGTGACTCCACAGTCTTTTCATTAGACAACACAAAAGTGAAAAGGATGATACACTGAAGAACATTTTAAAATCCTACTGGAATGTTTGGTAAGGTTATTATTCAGTTCTAGCTGTGATCTACTAGTCTCTAGCTATCTTCTGCATTCTCCATAAGAACAGATTGCAACACAAACTGCAACAGTGACTTGAATTAAGTATAATAACAGGTTTTTCAGATATATTTTCAGCCTTCCAGGACTAAATATATGCGATGGATAAAGCCCCAGCTAAATTTGTACTCCCACTGCATCAACTGAAGTACAGGGGTTACCTGAGAACTGAAATATTAAATGAAAGAATGCAAACTCTGCTGGACTGAGTTTGCACAGGAAGGCAAAAGCCCACAGTATTAAACTGTTGCCCTCATGGGTTGCTTGTCTTGCATTATCCCGTGCCTTCTCAATGCATTTATGGCCTACTATGCACCTATGCACATAGCCTGGCATGTGACGATGAGTAAAAGTTGCACCATTTCACATTAGGAAAGGTAAAGGATCTCAAAGCACACCTTTTGGTGCAGAACTTTGTGTGGTCTTGGACCAAATGTGCACTTGGCCCTTATGGCTGCAGAATCCATATCCTGCTCCACACAACTTCTTCCAGCCTGAAGACAGCAACTCTATAGTTAACAGACTGCAAAGAATTTCCAAGAAATTTATTTAATGTCCCCCTATGGGTTAGTCAAAGGAAGAAGGAATGTCTAAATTGCGAGTAAAAAATTGTTCCTAACTCGCCCAGATTGAGGCCTTTACAGGCTGTAAGCTCAGCGATCCAGCTTCTTCCTCTGTTGTTCATGGAAGAATTCCTCCAGCTAACAGATCAAATCTATCCTTACTTTCTGAGTAAGAAGAATTTATGATTTCTGGTGAAAAAAATAAATCAGAATCTCAGTAATGATAAACTATGATGTATTTCACAGTAAAATCTGCTGGAATATATTTATACAAAATTTCATAAGTCACTCAGATGCTACTCCTCTATTCAATTTTCTCCACCAAGCCATATTTACTCTCACCAAGAGTGTTTGTTCCAAAGTAAAGCACTTGATATCCTGATCTCCTGAGCATATGCTTGGTGGATGAAAAGTACCATGTGGCTAAAAAAAGCCTGCATGCAACACTTCTTCCACTTCAATGAGAGACGGGCAGGCTACCAAAAATTCTGAAAATCTTTTCACAAAGAAGGATCATTTTTGTACAGAATTCTAAAGATAAAAATAGCAGATTAGGAGTATGTTTATACAGCAAAACACTCTGCTTAAGAATCCCTGCAGCAGACCAGGTCCACAGCACATCATAGGGGATATGCAGTATGACATGGTTCTCCTGGTAACACATCCAGGAACATCAAAAGGCACAGGCATTTCCAGAATGGGTCCCACATGCACTGACATGAAGACTTAAATGAGTCTCTGCAACAATTATGTGTGAACAAAGTTGAGATGTCTCCCTAATTCAGTGAAACCAAATCCATGTCTTGGAGCTGCGGGTCCAAATAAGCCTTTAGAAAGCACAGGGATGAGTCCTCCTAATGCCCCACTCCCCTGGAGCCCTGGGGTGCAATGGGAGAGACTACGAGAGCACTGTGCACATCTCCTCCCTAGCTGCCCATTATAGCTGAGGTGAGTTTTTACATGACAGGACCGACAAGAGGAGAAAACCTCACACTGACTTGGCAGAGAAAGGGGTCAGAGATGTCCCCTTTTTACTACATTTCTTTAAGCACAAATTATTGTCATTCAAAGGAACTCTATGCTATTCTTCTCCCTGAAGTGCAAAATTACAAATGGTGACACCAAGCTAATCTTTGTGAAGATTTAAAATAGGAATTTATAATAAGACAAATAGCTCAGAACACTCCAAATATATGCTACATATGAACAGAAAGAAAAAGAATAGTTCCCTTGTCAACAGCATGAAACATACTGGATGAGATCAGGATTATGACTGTCAAAACCTGTCAACAGCATTTAGAATTTTCTGTGTTCCATTGCATATATTTCCCCGTATCACTGCAAATCCAAATAATATCCTCAATGACTGGAGATCAGATTGGGATTTACAAATGTCAGAAACTGCTTTGTGCCCTGATGATAAGTGAAATAGTTTGTAAACTACGCATTGCATAAGAGTAAATTAGTGCACTGCTTTGCACTGCTTTACAATTACTAAATTCAGAATGTTATAAAAATTTGAATCAGCAATTAAAAAAGAAAGGTCTTCTATTTCTTCTCTACTGTATAACTCAAAAGAAAATTGCATGCGAGAGTACTCATAACTGCATGTAGGAATAGAGCATGTACCCTCAGCTAATGAACAACCTGCCTTGCAATGATGATAAAGCTGATACAAAATTGTCTGTCAGTTTCGTAGAACTCAAATAATCTCCAAGCAGCTTTCAGGACACAGCTCTTTGCACAGCATTTCTGTCTTCTCTCAGGAGAATGACATAAGCAGTTATGAGATAAAAATTTTGGGGTTGTATCAGATCATTCAAACTTTTCTGGCATTGTACACTTTGCCCCAGAGGTAGTCTCAGGTGCTCATGGCTTCTATGAGCATTTTAGTCACTGCAGGAGGATGAACATCACCTGTGTGATCAATGACTAACATTTCTAGCAAGAATGTGAGAGCTGAAATGCATTCTTAGCCAAAAAATACTAACATTAATAGGAAAAACAATAATTTCTATTGTTTCTTTATCCATTAAGAACCGAGTCCTACATACATGACTGAAAATAGACAGTAAGCATTTATCATTTTTTGCTACCATCAACACAGTTAGTAGCATCTGAAGAAATTTTAAAAACTGCCTTAGCACTGCCTTTCCCAGCACATGTTCTCTGTCTCTGTTCAGCTCTTTATGCCATCACTTTATTATCCAAGAATATGCAATGAAGTAAAGACTCCTGTCTGGACTTAGGAGAGGTACTTTCCTACTCTGAAATCAGGAGAGGCAGTTTTACATTGAGAGGTACTTTTCACTTGAGACGAGGAAAAAAAATCACTATTTTAGTGGAGGACATCTCTCTCTCCTGAGGCCAAAGAAAATGCTTTCCTCTGCTGAACAAAAAAGCTGATCCAGGAATACTCAGGCCACTGCCAGTGAGTTTGAAAAATCAGTTATTTTGACACATATAGGTCTATTAACTGAAAAAAAGCTCAAGTTGGCTCTAACCTTGGGAAGGGACACAGCACATTTATTACAGTTCTCATAAGGAAGGATTAATGGTGACTGTGTGTGTTGCTACGTGATCAGGCAAGTGATTACAGTGGAGGAACATTTCAATCAGAACAGTATGGCAGTTACAAGTACAATAAAGCAGTCAATAATTTTCAGCATTGTTACCAGTCCTGTTATTTAGAAGGAAACACACTGCAGGACAGCATAGATTGTATACAAAGAGTTTGTTATGCTGGCAAACAGAAGTTTCTAGAAAGCTTTAGCTGAGCACAGCTTTTTCAGAAAAAAAAAAATCTGCTTTCATTTCATACAGGAGGACATAATATGTTTGCCACTTAAAAGAGCATTAGCAGGTCTTCCATAAACCCACATATTAGTGAATGAGTTGTGAAAGTAACACTGAATTCCACAGGATTCCTACATCTGAATGTATTTTGAGAGTGCAAGCTGAATACACGTGGCTAATAACAGCTGTGAAAGCAGAAGCCTTATGCACTGAAAGGTAACCAATAAGCCATTGCAGATGAACCAGCAACATCTCAAGCCAAAAAGCCTGAGATTTATGCTTGCAGTGGGTTGACCTTGGCTGGTGCTCATCAAGTTGCTCTGTCACGCCTCTTCTCAGCAGGAGGTGAAGGGGAGGGAGAAAATGAAATGGAAAAGATTCAGAACCAGCAACATCTCAAGCCAAAAAGCCTGAGATTTATGCTTGCAGTGGGTTGACCTTGGCTGGTGCTCATCAAGTTGCTCTGTCACGCCTCTTCTCAGCAGGAGGTGAAGGGGAGGGAGAAAATGAAATGGAAAAGATTCAATTTATTCTCTACTTCCCATCAACAAGCAATATCCAGCCACTTCCTGGTAAGCACAGCATTCACTAGGCATTGCAGTCCTTACAGAAGGCAAATCTAATAATGAGAGCCCCTCCCTCCTTTCTCTTATTGCTGAGCAGACATTTTATGGTACGGAGTATCCCTTTGGTCAGCTCCATCAGCTGTCCTGGCTACGGCCCCTGCCAAGGCCTTGCCCACCCCCAGCCCACAGGCAAGAGGGGAATGTTGGAGAGACAGCATTGCTGCGGTGCCAGCACTGCTCAGCCACAGCCAAAACACCGGGGTGTGAGCAGCACCTTTCCAGGGACCAACACAGCCCAGCTCAGGGGGGCTGCAATGTGCA
>WEIT01010379.1:2493-19665 GCA_013389985.1 Dryoscopus gambensis | reverse complement strand
GGTGCTCATGGCTTCTATGAGCATTTTAGTCACTGCAGGAGGATGAACATCACCTGTGTGATCAATGACTAACATTTCTAGCAAGAATGTGAGAGCTGAAATGCATTCTTAGCCAAAAAATACTAACATTAATAGGAAAAACAATAATTTCTATTGTTTCTTTATCCATTAAGAACCGAGTCCTACATACATGACTGAAAATAGACAGTAAGCATTTATCATTTTTTGCTACCATCAACACAGTTAGTAGCATCTGAAGAAATTTTAAAAACTGCCTTAGCACTGCCTTTCCCAGCACATGTTCTCTGTCTCTGTTCAGCTCTTTATGCCATCACTTTATTATCCAAGAATATGCAATGAAGTAAAGACTCCTGTCTGGACTTAGGAGAGGTACTTTCCTACTCTGAAATCAGGAGAGGCAGTTTTACATTGAGAGGTACTTTTCACTTGAGACGAGGAAAAAAAATCACTATTTTAGTGGAGGACATCTCTCTCTCCTGAGGCCAAAGAAAATGCTTTCCTCTGCTGAACAAAAAAGCTGATCCAGGAATACTCAGGCCACTGCCAGTGAGTTTGAAAAATCAGTTATTTTGACACATATAGGTCTATTAACTGAAAAAAAGCTCAAGTTGGCTCTAACCTTGGGAAGGGACACAGCACATTTATTACAGTTCTCATAAGGAAGGATTAATGGTGACTGTGTGTGTTGCTACGTGATCAGGCAAGTGATTACAGTGGAGGAACATTTCAATCAGAACAGTATGGCAGATACAAGTACAATAAAGCAGTCAATAATTTTCAGCATTGTTACCAGTCCTGTTATTTAGAAGGAAACACACTGCAGGACAGCATAGATTGTATACAAAGAGTTTGTTATGCTGGCAAACAGAAGTTTCTAGAAAGCTTTAGCTGAGCACAGCTTTTTCAGAAAAAAAAAAATCTGCTTTCATTTCATACAGGAGGACATAATATGTTTGCCACTTAAAAGAGCATTAGCAGGTCTTCCATAAACCCACATATTAGTGAATGAGTTGTGAAAGTAACACTGAATTCCACAGGATTCCTACATCTGAATGTATTTTGAGAGTGCAAGCTGAATACACGTGGCTAATAACAGCTGTGAAAGCAGAAGCCTTATGCACTGAAAGGTAACCAATAAGCCATTGCAGATGAACCAGCAACATCTCAAGCCAAAAAGCCTGAGATTTATGCTTGCAGTGGGTTGACCTTGGCTGGTGCTCATCAAGTTGCTCTGTCACGCCTCTTCTCAGCAGGAGGTGAAGGGGAGGGAGAAAATGAAATGGAAAAGATTCAATTTATT
The DNA here is from genome assembly GCA_013389985.1 of Dryoscopus gambensis. Taxonomy (NCBI): domain Eukaryota; kingdom Metazoa; phylum Chordata; class Aves; order Passeriformes; family Malaconotidae; genus Dryoscopus; species Dryoscopus gambensis. Next base: position 18,344 of record WEIT01010379.1, on the reverse strand, counting down.
CTCTACTTCCCATCAACAAGCAATATCCAGCCACTTCCTGGTAAGCACAGCATTCACTAGGCATTGCAGTCCTTACAGAAGGCAAATCTAATAATGAGAGCCCCTCCCTCCTTTCTCTTATTGCTGAGCAGACATTTTATGGTACGGAGTATCCCTTTGGTCAGCTCCATCAGCTGTCCTGGCTACGGCCCCTGCCAAGGCCTTGCCCACCCCCAGCCCACAGGCAAGAGGGGAATGTTGGAGAGACAGCATTGCTGCGGTGCCAGCACTGCTCAGCCACAGCCAAAACACCGGGGTGTGAGCAGCACCTTTCCAGGGACCAACACAGCCCAGCTCAGGGGGGCTGCAATGTGCAAAATCAGCTCCAGCTCAGCCAGACCCAAGGCAGTGCCAAGAAACAAGATTGCCTTGGCTGATAGTTACTCTCTTTTCCCAGCAAACCCCAAACCACTTGCACTTCTACACATGTTTTAGGCAACTTTTTTTGTGCCTCCTTCATTCTGTCTGCAGGACTTAGGCTGCTTGGAAGGAACCAAGTGATGATTTCACATGTAAAAAGCTGTGGAAATCTCAAATTATCTACTTGAGAGAGAGTATCTGCATGTAAAAATGGCATTTTCACAGATAGCTGCTCATCTGATACACAGTAACATTTTATTACCTGAAAACAACAAAAAAACCTTTTTCCACTCTTCAGAGAAAAATTATTTCCCTGAATAAAATGATCTCAAGTTTCACCAAGACTCTGAAATGTAATGAGACTGTGTTTTTTCTATATAATTTATTATAACACATAATGCTAACTTATTTAGAAAGTTTCATACACCTTTAAAATTCATAAATATACTCCATACTTATTTCAAGAACTGTTATAACAAGTACTGTTAATTTCTCTATTTTGATTAACAACTATGAGGAAGATTAAAAAGCTTGCTTTTTTTTTCCCCAGGCACTTTATTCCCAGGCACAATTCTACTTACTCAAGTAAGCTGTAGCACTTGAATAAAGTGGAGATTTATATTCCTAGTTTCACAAGAGGAAAACTTGGAAGCATCTCACTCTTTGCATATGTTTAGCAGGTTTCATTCTTTCCTGATGTATTCCAAAACATGATTCTGTATGCGTATGTCTGTATATATACACATAAATCAGTGTATAAATGTGTGTATATATATATACACACCAATTGTCACAGCTGCTTATTGCAATTTTACCACTTTATTAATCAAAAGTAAATGGAAAATATGCATATAAATCCAACACAGAAATGCTACTGTTACAGATTCTGTTATCTAATATTTTTGTATTGTAAGTTACTGTAACATTTTTTAGTGCTACTTCTTTATAAAGGAATCAATGGAGAGAACTCTGGGGCAGAACCTGTCAGTTCAACAACTCAAAAATATTCAAATTTACTATGAACCTATTATTTCTGAGGAGATTACTTGTTTCATCTATTTCACTTTCAACAAGACCTTTGAACCATTAAGAAATGCATTTTAGTGACAAAATTCTGCCACAGATGTTTCAGAAATCTGCTCACTTTCAAAATGAAGTAATTAAATCTGATTTCCATTGTACAGTGGTTCAGATTGGGGCAAGACAAAGTGGCCTGCACATTCATTTTCCAAATGAAACACTTAAATACCAGAAAACTAAAAAACCCCATAACCGAGTAATCATTTTTAAATACAAGTTCAAAATGACAAAAGTCACTATTCAGTACCTTTTGGGGACTGGAAACTTTGTGTGAATAAAAATTCATGGCAAGTTTAAAGGACTAAGGATACAAATTGCCCACTAACTTTTTTTTTAAAATTTAAGAATAGCCAGAGAGAATAGAGACACTCTGCATTAATCCCTTTTGGCCCAAGCTTTCATCAGCAGAGGGGTTGGTTGGTTGTTCTCATGCTCTGGAGTGCAGGCACTGTTGCTGTGGCGGACCTGCAGTGCATTTGCTCAGCCTTTAATATGAACAACTGCAAAAACCACTTATTTTCTAGGGCCTTCCTGCCACTGCTGCCCTACCACACTCCTTTGTCCTTTCTGACCAGAAGCCAATGCTGTTTAGCCAGTAATAGACTAGAGCAGCATCGTAAATAGAATTAATGTTTTAAGCTGCCAAACTTGACCGGTACCTCGGTCCCTTATAGACACAGGTAATATGGGCCATTTGCAAGTAATATGGGTCGTGCCCTCAGGAGTGAAAATAGCCCTCCACCTCCTCTCACCAGCAATAACACCACGGCTTCAAACTTCATTCCCTTCATACAAAGGAATCGGCTCACTCCTTTTTAATGCAAAAGACAACTGGTGCCGCTGATAATTTTTTTTTTGCTACTCCTAACAAGCAGACTTCAAAAACTTCATGTCTGCAAGGACTCAAATTCCAGTTAATGAGAAAAACCAGAAAACTTGGGTGAGAGTGCACCACAGCATCATATCTGTTGAGTGATTCATCCTGAAATGTTCTTTTTCACTTTCATTCTCTAACATCTGTGATGATTAAAAAAAATAAATCTGTGCTATTATTTAAGTAACCTGACCTTTTCTTAAAAGACTTTTTGGGTGTTCTTCTATAAGCATTCCATATCTGGATTCTCCATAATATAATTAATAGTAAGATATGTAAAAGGGAGGAGAAGAAATCTTAGATAGTTCATATGAAAAAGAGTAAGATGTGATGAACAAGTCAGTGTTTTATTTTTCCCAGACTGATATTCCACAATAAACACTTTCAAGATGAATAATTAGTTTCACTGATTTCCACACCATTTCACTTGTAGTCTTAAAGGAAAAAAGAAAAATTATTTTCAGTAACAAACATGACACAGGATTCAGAATTCAGTATGGAAACTTCAAAACAAAACAAAAAACCCAGCCAGATTACAAACTATTCAAAAATTGCTTGTACATGAAGGTGTTAGGGTAAGAAACTGGGCATTGAACTCTCAGTGCCTGAATCCATATAATGCAAAAGCACAAAAGTTACACATTTTTAAAGTCCCAGTGTACTGAAAAACTCCAGAAAACTGAACTCTCCAAGAAAAGTGGGTAAAGACACAAATATCTCAGAAGATGCAGTATTTCAGAAAAAATATTCAGAAGGCAGGATTCAGAGGTAATTTCAAAGCAGCACTCCTAAAATTTGGGGGAAGACTGGATCAGAAATTATGGTACATAGACCAAAAAGAAAGGAAAACGATAAAAAAGGAACAATTCTGATGGGAAGCCATCTCACAGGAACCCTTTGAATCAATTTTCTAAAATCACTAAACTTCCAGGCACACATGCACACACCCTATCCAAAAGGTTATTGAAAAAGTGCTTTAAATTTATCAAGCCCATTTTCTCAGTAGCCTTATGTCATTACACAGCTGAAAACAAAAGGCACCAAAAACTCCATCAGTGTGGGTGGTAAAGCTCTTATCTCTTACCAGGCTGCAAAATAAGGGAAAAAAGATAGAACCCAAATTGAAGATGATGACCTGAAATAGTCTGAATCCATGTTAAAACACAAGTCTGTCATTTGTTATGTAGCTTATTGTAGCTTCTCTCCTCAATTAACAGTACAAAACATAAACACACTGCCCAGTAATACAATTTTTATTAGTCAATGCCAATGCCAGCCATAGCTGGGCTGCAGCATTAACAAATTGTGCTCATCCTGAGGCAGTCCCCAGTGTGGGGCCCGTGCCCGTCTGGCTCAGGCAAAGCTCCTGCTCAAGCACACCCTCATCCACTCACTCAAACCTCTCAAGCAGTTTTAAATAGACAGCCTGTAAAATCCCATACTTTCATGTCATTAGAAAAATAAGAATGCTTCTTTTTCCATTAGGACACGGCTCTTGCTTCTAACCTATGTGGGTCAGAACAAAATAATGAAACATTATTCAGGGAAAAAGTTATTTAGAGTAGGTTATTTAAAGGTCTCAGAAGCATCCTTTTTTCCTTTCCCCTTCCCATCTCAGAAGCCTATATAATTGCATGATACTAGAGAACATTTTTTACAACAGAAAAAGCATTAAAAATTGTAAAAAAATAAGACTTTTTCCATGTGCTAGAATAGTTACAGAAATTGAGCAGAGCTTTAAACAAAATTGGTCTCAAAGTGTAAGAGACTGCTGGTGACAAATTAAGACAAAACCATCAAAAGCAAGTCATTATAGACTTTCTTTTCCATCTTTCCTCCTCTCTTCCATGCCCCAACACTTGAGCTGAATGCTGGAAGCTGATGGCATACACCTTCTTTGGGGAAATGCAATGATGTACTGTTCCTGTTTCATCACAAAAACAAAGTAAAACCCTGCTAATTACAAGCACAGAAAGGAGAGGATGAACTGGGAGCAGCAATGCATTTGAATTAACTGTGATTTATGGTCATCTCTGTTAAAAAAATAGATAAAGAATGAGCTGACGAAAAGTCCATTTTCCAACTGCTTCATTTTAATGAAAAAAATCATGGAAAAGTTGTAACGTAAAAATGATGGAGAATAAAATGTTTTACAGTCAAGCAAAAAAAAATCTGCAGAGATAAAAAGGGCTATTCCATCTGGAACCTGTGCTAATCTAAAATAAACCACAAAATTTATCTATTACTCATTCTGAGCTCACAGATATAGAGCTTTGTTTGATATTAAAGTGATAATAACTGATTTTTTCACAGATACTGGAAAACATATTATGCAACAGTGTCTCAGAGCATTTCAACAGTGTGTAATGTAAGGGTAGCTAATTTAAGCTTCCCATAAGGATTTCCATGAATGGAAAGCATTTTGTAGAAGGCTAAAACTTTACTGTTTACTATATTTGCTGAAAAAGACATGACAAATATTTTGGGATTCAGAGAAGAAAAATGACAAGATTTAATCCGAGATGGGAAGGAGGATTCATAACTTAGTACTCACAGCATTCATCTGTAACAACAGGTCAAGAATTAAAGTAAACAGCTCCTTGCATAAAGAGGAAAATAATTTAACTAGATATCTGACTATGGACTTGCATTTCCCTCTGCAGAAACGACTTTATACAAGCAAAGAAACTTTTTGAACAATTACTGTTTTATCCTTTTGGACTTAGTGAAAACATGTCCCCTAATAATATTGCACAAGCAAATCTAACCACAAACCATCATAACAGAAGTGGCATCTGTTGTACATTTCGTTTTCTGCAAATCAGTTTGAGAAAACTTTCTTTAAGGTGTGTTAAGACATGACATTGTTAACTGAGAACCAAAACAAAAACTGGAAATGAAGCCAGCACTGGAAAGGAATCATAGTTTTCTATTTTTATTCTATCTGAATGATGTGAAATTAGTAGCTATATCAACTTTCTGTTCTTGAAAAGGTTTTTACATAAACCTTTTAGGAATATGTATTAATTGACACATGTGGCAGGGGGATTTGCTATGGGTTTTAAACTTAAAATGATGTTTCCTTCCCATTCACTTTCTACAAAGGTGTCTACAAGAGCACAGTGGTCAGCTACAAGAAGCATTTATTGTTGTTCAATACTTCTCCTCAAAAGTTTTCAGTCTCATTCATTAAGCAAGAAAGCTGTGGTGGTTTCCCAAGTTACCTGCTCTGAATAGTAACTGATGGGTGTTTCACACTTCTGCTTGAGGGGAACATTCTTAATGCCCATTGAATGTAAATAGTCAAAAATCACTTCCACAGATTAATAGATTATTATTCATTTGGCCTATCAGTCTGGAATGAATGTAGCATTCTTCCAAATTCTGCCCAACCTGTAGAGCAGCCAGCCATAAAGATGGCAGGATTGTCATACTCTGTTATATTGTCCTTACTGAATACTGCATGGTACAGCTGGCAGGTCAAATTGGGACTTCTCTGGCTTCTGTACAAAAGTATTGTACGCTGATAATATATAGTTCCTTTGGTTTGCAAAAAATTTCTAAACACTGACCGAAATGAAAAAAAACTAACGTTAATGTTCCATACTAATGAGCTAAATTACAGGCATGTTGTTAAATAATTATTCAAAATCAGAACATGTATTTGTAAACAGGAGTTGTGCTTAAAAAGGTATCCTCACCCCTGTAACACCACCAGGTCAGGCTCTTTCCAGTTCCAAAGAAAGCACTTTATCAACATACTGGTAACAAAGTTTGAGCATTTAAATTTTTGTTATCGATACTGGTTTCCTTCTCCCTTGCCCCCCTCAGAACCACCTCTTCTTCTGGCTTTTTTTTTAAGTATCCACACAGTATTGCCTTCATTTCCTACTTGCCCCTTCTTCCCTACAACATAAGCCAACAGCAAACATGATTTAATATTAAACCACCTTCCTTCTTTACTCTCTCCTCTTCCAAAAGTCCAGTGCTCCTGAGGGTTTCTCTGAATAATGACTCAGCCATCTCTGAGTTTTACCATGTAGCTTTAGCTAAAAGAAATTCACCATATATTATTACCTACAGTGTGCCATCAGCAATGATCCCTATAATCCAATGCGTAACAGACAAGCATCATCAGCTAAGGGTTTATTTAATTAATCCTTAACTGGAGCTGGTGCTAAAATTCTCTTATATCCTGTCAGACTGGTATTCTGCATAAAGAGACATCTAAGAAAGACACCTTTTAAAAAACAACTTTTTGGTCTCCTTTCCTTTTTTGAACTCTGCATTAGAATTCTTTTACTTTCCTCCCAGAGCAAGCAACACCACAAATAATGTATATCTGATCTTGCACTGAGCCTTTTACCCTGCAGGAAGATTGTCTTGAAATATTCTCCTTACCCTTCCAAACTAACTCCATATAATCCCTTTGAAAAATTCTCCAGAGTTTTGACTTAGTACACGGCATGAATAAAAATTCATGATGTATATTAATATATCCAGAAAAAAAAAATAAATTCTACTCCTGATTGTCTTCAATATTCAGAAACAACAACTTTCCAAAGGAACAAAACAAGCAAGGGGGAAAATGAGAAAAATATGAAACAATAGAACAAAATAACTTTGGAACCTACAGCAATAACCTTTAATTCAGTCTTAAATATTAGCTGCTCTTCCACGTGAGACTAATGTAAAGATTAATAGTCTGAATATTATCTTAGCAAGTCTCACGTAAGCCCATTAACTTCACTCGAGCCATGTGCACCAGAGCAAGAAAGAACACAGTCAGTCTCATAAATACATACTGTAACATGCCCTGAAGTAAAAAGTTATGCTGTGGGAATGCATTAAAAAATCATGTGCAACAAAAAAATCTCAAACATTTAAGAAATAAGTATTCAGTGGTCTTTCAGTCTGAGCATTTCTTTCTGTGCTTTTAGACTTCTTTTTGAGTGGCCAGAGAGTCTGAGCTAAAGCAATTAAATGCAATCCAGACGCAAACTCTGTAACTGAAAACAGAAGTAATGATAATTGAAAAGGCAGCCGTGAAGCACTGAAGTCTGATCCTAACTGTTAACAAAGTGATTATAGCAAGGGCTAACAGTAAGGTTTAAAATTTGATATTTGTAACAAACAAGTTAGAAGTTAAAAGAATGTCTGACTTGCCTAGAAGCAAAATCAGATTTAGAAGATATGTACACACACACATATGTATATATCTTTTTTTTCACCTCAGACTTAAGAAAGCCTGTGCGCACATATGCTGACACAAACAGCCAAGCTGACCTCTAAGGAGTCTTTGCATGGAAACAGATCTGAAATTAAAGAAATGCTTGTAATACATAAACACAGCACATCAATGAAAGCATTTTTTGTTTCTAAGGTAGCAGAAAAGAAATCAGATTAAAGCCTGATTCAGTGTGGGTGCAGGTGGGAGGAAGAACCATTGAGATTGGAAAACATTAGTATAAATTTATAGGCAATTGAAGTCTTCTACAAGTTGGGGTTTTTTTCCTAGAAAAACATCTATAATGCAGACGACATTTATCAAAAGAAAATTTTACAGATGAGTAAAATAACCAAGTCAAAGGAGGCTATATATAATATTACCACAATAGTGCTGCTCTGACTCACCTGTCATTGCAAACTTCAAATTCTTTTCCACATTACTGGAACCCACCTCCTCATCTACTTCTCCAATCTACACAGTGCCATTTAACATCACACCACACACTTAATAAAACTTATCTATCATTAAAATCATGAAATAATCCTGAGCTGAGTTCATCAAGCAGATTTCTTTCTCAGAACCTGTAGGCCTGTTCAGTAATTTTTTGTCTAACAATTTTAACTAATAGTTTCAATACCTATTTATAATTTTTGCATGGAAAGAACATGTGCATAGCACCTTAAATTTCCAAGTTGAAATTATACAGGACATGGTGGAACTTCCAGCTTACATCTCTGATTGCAGAATTCTGACAGTAATCACTGGGTTTTCACATGCAAATCAGGGTGCCAGTCTTAAAAACCAGCTTTCCATGGGTATTAAGATCCACATGGATACTTTTGGGCACAGCTGTATGGATTGCATGCAGAGAGCATGACTGGAACCAAAATATGAAAAAAATCCCCCACAATTTTTAAAATATATATTACTGTAACTACACATTTCATATCTGGTCTATTTCTAACATCCTTGTTTCTGTTAGAAGGAGAAAAATAACCAGAACTACTGTTCACACATTATAGTATTATGAGGAGTTTATTTTGTCATTCCCCTAATCCTCTCTTCCAAAAAGATGTCATAGTACTGAGCTATTTTAATAGAAAGAGGAAAATTTTCACTTTGGTTTAATAAAAAAAAAATCAAAACAAAACATAAGGACAGTCCCAGACTGAATTGCAGGACAATCCTGATACAAAATGGAAATAAGGTACTCTTTTAAACCAAGACAAAACCACTGCATTTTCCTTTCACTGAAAACTTGGAAATAAAGTTGCATGCTTTCTGAAAAATCTGTTAGCCCATTTACTTGGATGGGGGATGCCTGACCATTTTCAGAGAGGGTGGACTTTGGTTATTCTGCAGGTGACCAAAGTTGAATTGGTGATTTAAATATGTGGCCAAGGGCCAAACAAACCACCTGCTCCAATTTCAGCCTCAGACTTGTCCACAGATTCTGTCAGCAATTTTAGCTCAGTGGAAGAGTTTCCTTGTTCTCAGTCACTGGTAAAGGCCAGGTACATGCAATATTTACAAGCTTACAGAGCACTCTCAGGCAGTTTGGAGCCAGAAATACTACATGACTTTATTTTAGTGTCATCTTTCTGCAATTTCCGTTCCAAGTTCAGTTTTACCACTTTAGACTGTTCCTAAAGGTTGAATTTCAAATAGCGCAATCAAACCAGTCACTTCTGACGTTAAGTGCAAAAAATCCAAGGTAGTCTAGTTATTCTACCATAATTTTTGGTATATAGCAGAAGCCGGCCATTTGTCATTTATATTCTACCTGATGTTCAATGTAAGTGAACAACAAATATGCAGCCATTACTTCTTGTTCACTATGGGCGAAAATAAGAGTCTCATCCATTTCAGTTACATGTATTGGATTTCTTGATACATGTTCTAACTTCTTTTCCTATATACGTGTTCTGACCTATGAATCCAGAGAGACCAAGTTAAGAAACTGAATGTAACAAGAAGAAAGGTTTGCTGTGTTAAGAAATTACAAGGTTGTTCTGACCTTTAATTAAGTAGCTGAGGGAGTTGGGGAAAAAAGAAAAAAAAAAAATAAGTAATTTCAGTTTTCAGCAAGACCCTCAAAACACAAACAAGATTACTGAGAGGTCAGCATCAGTGAACTTGATTTGTTCTTCCCAGGCAAGCCAAATCAATATTTACACCTCAAAGCCAGCTAAATCAGGTGGTGGTTTCCCTTGGCTGGTAAAAAGAGCATGAATATTAGGGAGTTTCTATCTGGTCATTTTTTGTAGCTACAATTAAGAACACATGAACAGATGCAGCAAGATAATTTGGATATACTCACACCAGCTGTAGTTACAAGAACTGAAAAATGTATGTGTCCTGGTAGAGACACCATGTACTGATGAAGTGTAAAGATGGGGTGAGCTTGAGGATAACTCCACGGTTACATAAATCCTAGAACTGCTTGGGTTGAAAGGGACCCTAAAGATCATCTCATTCCAACCCCCCTGCCATGGACAGGGACATCTTTTACACCAGGCTGCTCAGAGCTCCATCCAACCTGGCCTTAAACATTTCCATGATACCAAAAAGAAAACACACTTCTGCAGACTTCCCTCAGCTCATGAACACCATTCTATGGCCTTGTTTATTAGATGGGTCCTCTACATTATTATACTTGAATAAAAATCAGATCTAAAGTACAAGAGATAGTTTCTGAATTCTACATTCACCAAGTTAGTTAAATTTAGCCACCATGTTCCTCCATAACAATTTAAACAACAAATTAAACAGTCCCATTTTACTTCCATACACTTTCACCACAGCATTATCATGAAGGCATCATGAGATGCCAAGCTTCTCCTTCGGGTTAGGAAAAAAAGAGGCAACACAGGACACTCAGTGGCCACTCAATGACAGATAAAATAAATATAGATGAAGAGGAAGAAATACAAGTAGAGAATTTTTTTAACATATCAGTACTTGTTCAGAAGTGTAAACCAGAAATTAGGAAATTTCAGGAAAACAACACAGAACTCGTTTTGCCGTTGTCTAAATCCATGGTCTGTCCACATCAATGCTGTGTGTCATCTTGGTCCCCTATCTCAAAACAGGATAAAGTAGAACTAGAAATTATTTGTAGAAGGGAAACTTAAGATGGACAAAGTTAAAAGCACTTCTGTACAAAAAATCCCCACATAAAGCAAAAGAACCACTTCAGTCTCTTTCCAGAAAGACATAGCTCAGGGGAGAAATAACAAATGCCTATAAAAACACGGTCCTCAAGGTCAAGGTGATAAAAATTGATTCTTCACTCTTGTCTTCCAAAATAAGGAGCAGGAGGCATCAACTGAAACTAACAGGAAACAGCTTCAAAACCAGCTGACGTGACTCATCACCCAGCAAAGGGTTGATCTGTGAACTTCCTTGCTAATGGATGTTTAGAGAGGCAGAGGTTATATCTAGATTTAAGGAAGACTGAACACATTTGAGTAGAAGAAGGTTGTTAAAGATTAATAAATACACAGAAACTACATCCAGCCCTGCAGCACTTGATGCAAAGAAGAGCTGGAAAGGTAAAATAGATACTTCAGCCACTTTTTACAGCCATCACTGTACACAGAATAAGGGTTTAAATGGACCTCCAGACTGACCTGCTGGTCACCCTGATGCTATGTTGGGCATAAAACTGAAGTATTACAGTAAAGATAGAACAACCTTCAGTACTATTAAAGGAAATTTAACAAACCAAAAAACTGCTTTTAATGTAGGATAGAACGGTAAACTAAACAGCTTGATAAAGCTCCAGCTGCAAAAGTATTTGGAAATGTTAAATCTTTGCCATGTATTTAAGAATTTTACATTGCTGTATTACTCCCCAGACATTCTAAATGTAAAATTTTAGGGCCATTGCTACATAGCTGAAGTACTTAGGAAAAAACTACAGATTTGCTTTTAATTTTTGTAAGCAACATCTGGCCATTCTCTCATTACACTCCTGTGTTCTGTATTTTTTGTTGATGTTTATTTCAGTTCTCTACATAAAATACAACATAATCTATCAGCTATTATTAGGTATTGTTGTTTTCTCTGTGATCATATGCACAGTCTACATCCAGATCTTACAGACTATCCAGATAAGAAGCTACAGGCAGATGTTGGGATGATGGGGTGGACAGGGAAGGTGCAACACAAAAGAATGATTTCCGGTGAATTTTTCACGACCACATACTCTACATACTTCTAACTTTTACAGCAAAAATGAATAGTCTTTATAAATTACCGATAAAGGCAAAACTTCTTTTTCAAAGAAGTTTTTCAAAGAAACAACTCAGGATAGATGGAATATATTCAATCTCATAACAATGTGTTGGAGGTTTTTATCTGGGTTTTTTTGTTTTTTGGAGGTTCTTTTAATGCATTATGTATTGGGATGAAGGAACACAGAGAAGTATTTCCCCCAAAACCATGCCTTCTGGCAGAAGACACCAAGATGCAAAGGATCATAGCCCATCTGCCTGTCCATGCCTCAAGCATTTCACATTTTACTAACTGCAAGACTGGATTCTGAAAAATATTCTACAGAAGATAAAGCAACTTTTTAATGTTTTTTTTCCCTCATTTTTTCTTGTTATTTTCTCCACCTAACACTATCAGGCAAATGACAGCTGGAAACATCATGTTTTAGCCAGGAACACACATCTTGAAAGCAGATGGTAAATAAGCTTACTGCAGAATCATAACAGACTGATAGAAATAATCATGTCAGCAAAGCTACCTCAGAGCCAGACAAACACAAGAAATATTTTTATGGCAAAGTTTACAACTGAGAACATTTTCTTTGCATTACACACCAGATCCTACAGCAGTGATAAAACTGAGACATGCACCTGAAATTTTATTGTGTTTTTTGAGCAGCCTGTGCCTGAGGCAGACACAGGCCTGTGGAGCTGAAGAAGAGGGATGAGCAGGATGGTGACTGGATTTAGAGACATTCTCAAGACCTTGAAAAAGCACAAGTGGATGTCTCTGTCTGGAGAAGGCCCTGCTCAGGCAAGGGTAAGAACTGTCCCTGCATGTGGCTGTAGAACACTCGCACGCTGCTCCCTGCTCCATCCCCACCTTGGTGCACACTCAGTGTAGGAGCAACTGAGCTCCTGCTGCAAATGCCCTCACTGCCTAAATGCCCCAAATTGTTATAGCACACAGCAAGGAACGTTTGCCTTGGATTGGTAACATTCTGACAAACTGAATGTGCTTTACATACCAGTTTTAATTCTCTTCTCTCAGCAGAAAACGATGGAAGGATGTAACAATGCTTTTAAGAAACCAGTTGATGATTAAGATGAAAGAATTCCCCAGCAGGCTGTAACGTTACTCCCCATGTTAAAGGGGATCTGTCTCCCGATCATACTCTTAAAAATACTCTTAAATACATACAACATCTTACAACATCATAAAATACTCTTAAAAATGGAAAAATTCAGACAAGGCTTTTCACGCTCTCCGAGAGATTTGATCTGTGCATCTCAGATAAATGAAGAGCTTGGTTTTTGTTGGCTGGAAATTTGAAATTTGTTTAGTGCAGCACTTGCCTATGGATCATTTGTTACAATTATGCTACTTAATGTATTCTAATAGGATTCGTCTTCCTGAGGCATCCAAGTTGTTTATAATTAGCCTAGATAACATGATGACAAATAATACATGTTTATGAAAAAAGTTTCATCTTTCAGCTCAATACACCTTATTATAACCTTATTGCAAACATCCAAAACTAGTCAAAGTAGAGGACCACAGAAAGATGTTTTATTTAAATTAATCCACATTGGCGATACCTGCTGAAGGTAAGTTTTTCAATCTTGAAACTATAAAGCACTAACTAGACAGGTAAAAGTGTTTTTACCTATGAGCTGCAACAAGCAATTAACAACACACAGGAATGCAACCCTAGAAAGTCCCTTTACTTCCAAGCTTTAGTAATTTTCATAACTTGCAAACTCAAAAAAGCTCCTAAATTTTACTTGCTCTACCTTTTTTTTTTTTTTTAACATGATGGAAAACAATTTGGCTTTAGTCCTAAGATTGTGGGGTTTTGTGGGTTTGTTATCCAGCATGAGAAACATAGAGTTTACTTGCAGGAGAAAAAAAAAAGGAAAGAGTAAAAGATGAATAAGAGAGAAACTGCAATATGTGAATGATAATATATAGAAATACAACAGGCCTATGAGACAGGGATGGCTTGGACAGCATGGCAGATGCAAAATGAGTTTGTCAGAACCAGTTAGAAACTACCGCAACAAAAACGATGAAATCCAAGCAATTAAAAGAAAGCAAGGAAAACTCAGAAAACATTAGGCTAAACCAGCTAATTTTTCTTTTTCCTTTTAATTGAATTTTTTTTTTACTTTAGACCCTGATATACTGAAATCAGCCTGGCTGAAGGCCACCAAATAGTCAGATTGCTACAGCACATCATCTCCAAAGCTGAGAGAGCTTAAAAGCCTAAATTTCAAGGAAAACCCTATTTCTGTCTTCTAGCTACATAGTGGGAGGGTATAGGTATGACTCTCCCCCATGGTGCAGAGTGACAGGATGAGAGACAAGGGATACAAGTTGGAATGTGGGCGATTCCAGATAGATGTAAGGGAATTTTGTTCCCCTTGAGGCTGCTAACACACTGGAACAATTTGCCCAGAGGCACCACGGAGTTTTCATTTCTAGAGATATTCAACAGTCAGCTGGTCATGATCCTTATAAATCCTAAGTTTTGAAAAAACAGACCAGACCAAACCAAGCCTGTCTGTGTTCAAGAAGTGTTTGGACCAGGTACAGGGTGTGATTCTTGAAGAGTCCTGTGTAGGATCAGGGGTTGGACTCGATGATTCTGATGGGTCCCTTCCAACTCAGCATATTCTAAAGAAAAACTAACCCACCTAGAAACTGTAACATGTTCTCAAAGACTGAAATGCTTAATCTCCAGCACTTTAGTAAGTGCTCATTAGTTACAGCATAGTGTATTTGGAATTTAATTCCAGTGGGTAGTTACAAACTTCCAGCTGTTCAGGTACTTGTTAGAAAGCCATCAAAGATGCGCTGATGACACAATTTAGGTTACTAATAACACTGGACAAGCAGTGACCAAGTAACTCTACTAGCCAATAAATCAAAACAGCATGAACATACCCTTCTTGCCACATTTTCCTAGGAGATTACTGTCAGCTTTCTCAAAGACATGTCTAATAGAAAACAAAAGTTTCTTTCTGCCATTCAGAAGGGGAGATGTAATGAATGAATCAATTCCCAAGTCTCTGCAACCATCTTGCAAATGGTGACGATGACACTGTTTAGCTAGGCTTGAGTTTCTGTTCCCACCTCGTTTGTTTGCTCTGTCTCAGCCTTAGAATCATGGAAATCTAATCTGGAAAGCCAGAGAGCCACAGTACCCCACCTACCCCCTGCTCCACTGAACTGTGTGTGGGGTGGATTGGAGGAAATGCTGTCTATTAGAACAAATGGGAATCCAACGCCAAAACAAACTCTCTCACAGAAACCTCAAACATATGGACCAGCAGTTTACAAGTACATCACCCATTTCAACAGGACTCCACAGAAAAGAAAAAAACAAAACAAAACAAAACAATAAAAATCCAAACAACCCACAACCAGGATGAAGAATTCCATATGGACACTAATAAAGCAGCAGAAGACATAGTTACACCAGCTTGTGTTTAAGCAAGAATATTGTACTACAAACAACTTTCAGCACCAAGTCAAATAAAATATAAGCTCTGATCTTAATATAAATTAAATTTGTTATACTTTTTTCCTATGTTTTTAATTAAAATATGAAAAAAGAGAGAAAACATACTTTTTTTAGACAAAGGAACACCTGCAATATGCATTTTCATAAATACTCAAATTACCTAAAATATTTTACCAAAAACCCTGAAATACTCATGTGAATGAGCTGAATATCAAGTTACATATTTCTATCACTTTCAAAAGAATTATATCTGCTTAGCATGAAAAAATAGCAGCTACCTAGAATGAAATTCTATTCTGGTAAACTCCCTAAAAAAGAGTATTAACCTCCTCTCCTTCCCTTACACAGAACTGCACGCCTATGTTAAAAAACAAGCAAAACCCCCCAAAAACGCCCACAAAAATAAAAGAAAAAACAAACAAAAAACCCAACCAAAAAAAAACAAACAAAAATCAACCCCCCCCAAAAAAAACCAAAAACCAAAAACATGCCCCCAAAAAGAAAAAAAAAAAAGAGGGAAAAAA
>WEIT01010378.1:60371-132889 GCA_013389985.1 Dryoscopus gambensis | reverse complement strand
CACTGCTTCCATCTTGCAAGGAGAATAAATACTTTCAGCAGGGAATTTCTTGTATTTGGTTTCAGACCTCAGGGCAATATTTTTCTAAACATCTGAACTTTAGATGTTTTTGTTATTTTTCTGCTGGGAGGAAGGGACACAGAAAGACATCCTTTGAATGCTGAAAAAATATTTTTACAACCTTTTGAAAGGGAACATGTCTGCAGCTTGAGGTAAGAAATCAAATTCTTCCTGAGAATAAAGTATATTCTTCAATTCAGTTAAAAATACCAATTAATCTTTTTTTCCTTTTAGTAAAAGAGACAGCCTCCTTTACTGATTTCACTTACAAAATATTTGACAATACATTTTTCATATAGACATGGTTTGCTAATTGTCATGGTGAGTGATTCAGTTAGCTGCATTTATTCATGAATCTTTAAAGCATATTTTTCTCATAATCAATTTATTCATCGATTACTGTTATATTTCTTAAATATTTTGTTGGATTGTTTACTCTCCACGGTACACTGTAAGTTTTCTATGGGATTTTTCTGTAAGACAAAAAAAAATTTTAGCTGTTTCATTGTAGTTGTTTTATGAAGTTAATAAACATTTGTATTATTGCTGTTGTAGTTGCTACTGCTGTTGTTACTGAATTTGCAGCAGTTGTTGCAGTATCCTCCTACTTTCTTTGCTGGACAAGGGAGAATTAGCTCATTGTTTTCAGGCCCAAGAGCAAAACCTCGGGGAAAATCCATCATTTTCCTGAGAAATGTGTTCCAGAGATCAAAGCAGGGGAGAAACACAGCATGGAACACCCTGAAACATTCACTGGGGAGTTGTATGTGCACTTGTTAATCCATGTGGAAGTGCAAAAAAGTGTGGCCATGAAAGGTGCCTGTTGTTACACATCTGTTGCTTTGCTTGTTCTTCTCCACTGTTGCAAAAATGGCTGTTTGTCCCCAAGTAACTTTTTTTTTGATGTAATGGAGGAAAAGAAGTTTTTTCATACAATGAAAATACTAATGCTAAAATCAAGTCTATGGAAAGTCAGAAAGGGATGAGGTTCCTAAAAAGATAAGTAAGTAAATCCAATTTCAGCATTAGACCGGCTAAGGAATAC
This sequence comes from Dryoscopus gambensis, assembly GCA_013389985.1. Lineage (NCBI taxonomy): Eukaryota > Metazoa > Chordata > Aves > Passeriformes > Malaconotidae > Dryoscopus > Dryoscopus gambensis. Next base: position 131,784 of record WEIT01010378.1, on the reverse strand, counting down.
TAAGCTGCCTCATTTTTCTTTTCTTATTACGTTGACAGTTCTTACCATTATTGTTTTTCATTAATATCTGACTTGTGGAGTCTTATTATTCTGTAAAACTCAGTTTCTCTCATTTTGAAGTTTGTTTCCCTCTGAGAGAAAGGAAAAGTAAATATCAGTTCAAAAGCAAAGGGTAATTTATTTTTTAAGTTATTACAAATTTGGTATTATAAAAATAATCTCTTTAGCCTAAGCAGTATAGTAATTTTTTAAGTTCCTCAGGGCTAGGCTTAGGAATCCCTTGAAAAAAGGCATTTCTAGGAAAAGAAACTACTATTGGTTTGTGATTCATCAAGGCACTTTTTTTCAAATGCACATAAAAATAAATCCTTAGAACTATTTAATACTGAAGTGCTTTTATAATAAGTGATTTTATTCAACAATAAATGCAGCTATCTGTCTCTGCTATCAAGTGGAAGACAAATGATTACACCCAACATTACTATGTACTGCCATGATTTTGGTTTGGTCTCTAAAATCCCCAGGTCTGTTGTATAGCTGGAAACAGAAAACATTGCAGCCACAGAGCTGCCTCCTCTGGGACACTTGTGCACAGGGGAAATAGGATTGTTTATATGGAGAAAGGGGGTGGGAGAGAAAGCATTGGATTTTTTGCAACAAACATTCTACAGCAATGTCCTATACCACCCTGGGTCAAATGGGGACCTCTGTCAAGTAAGTGAAACGGTTCTGGTCATGCACAGAACATTATATCTGACCAGTCACATAACAGGCCAATTCTATCAGACTGGAGATATCAGTACAGTAGAACCACGCTTTGTCTTTCCCAGTGTAATTTCATACTTTTATTTCCTCCCCAGCAGTTTTAAATCAATGAAACAAATTCTGTCTCCCCAGTTTCCCTTTCCTCTCTGTGGGGCCTCGATCCTAAGGATGATTTCCTGAGGTGGTAAGCTCCATCACCAGCGGACAAACCCTGGGGGATCCCCTTCTGTAGGTGAACACTCAAAGCTGGACATTGAAGATGACATGGCTTTGGCATCGTGTCAGTGAAGCCCCTGCACAACAGACCCCTGAGATACCTGACAGTGTTCACAAAGATGATGAAATGCCCAGTGTGGATAAGAAGGCCTCAGGCCAGATCATTTTATTGTTACTAAATATACATAACATTGCTGTTAAGTATATTATAAGATATATAAAAAACCAGGACCTAGATTTTGTTTTGGTCTTATCTGTCTATAGTGGCTTCCTGGACTTACCAGAACAGCACCTAATACATATTTCTCCCACTGTCTGCTAACTGTCTGAGTTTCTCCTTTAATTGCTGTGAAACAAGTAACTTCTTTTCACTTCCTTCTGTTGTTTAGGGAATGAGACAATTCACGTCCAGCAAACACAAACCCAGTAATATGCATTTTAGGGCTGAAATTATGTCTTCCATGTTCTGCAGTTACTATGGTTACCATCCCACAGCATCCCTGCATGCATGGCTAAAAGAAACAGCACAAAAATAAATGTCCAGGTTAAAAACAAAAGGAGAGTCTGGATCTACGAAAAAATACAAAGTATGACTTGAGTAATCTAAAAGACTTATTTTCCACGATGACAAAGGAAGATGGATGTCCCCACAGTCTTGTTGATAAATTTCCCTACTTTGGCTTTAAATGCTGTAGTAAATTTTTGTCCCATCTAGAACTGGGAAGATGGATGAGACACTCTTATGCTCCAGAAAGCAGCCAGTGTCAGTACATGCCTGGGAAGGGGAGGACAACTGTTGCCTTATTCTGTTAGGAAGCTAACTGGGTTTGGGTTGCTAATGCCAGCCTGGGCAGCTTGCCATCCTCATGGGGGTTAGTAGGACATCAGGGGTTACACTGAGAGCTGGAAGCTCAAGCCCTGCTCTGGACTGGACACATAGTAACGAAAGGACTTGGCGGCTACAGTGGAATTTTGTTGGAGTTCTGTGTCTCAGACCACAGATGCAAAATTCAACATCAGGCCAAACCATGAGAGGTGCCTGCATATGAGTTGTCCCCCACAGTAAGTGCTCTCCTTGCTGTATTTGATTTACACAGCTTAGTGACTTCTTTGGACATAACCATGTCCAAGAAGCTCAGCTAGACCTTCCCCAGCCCTGTGAGGAGATGGGTGTAGATGACTTCTCTGGATGCACCAGACCCACCCTGTCTGGAGAGATCCCTGTACAGCCAACGTGTCCAGATATCTGTCCAGGAACGTACTGGATGTTGGTGGGATCAGGGACATTCCTGACTTCTTCCCCATCCTGAAACATCATGGAGTAACTGCACTAGTCCTGACCAAGGAGGGAGACCTGTGTGGGTGATGGCAACCCAGTTCCAAAAGACAGAAGGTGCTCTACCCATAGGAAATGCTGGCATTTGGCAGGAGGTAACTGGAGACCAACTGGAGCAGAGAGAGTGACCAAAACATAATCTGCCTCTCCTTGCCAAGGAGGAGGCGACCTGAGTTCCCACCTTTTCACAAGGCCGAAGGCTTCACATTGCTGTAACCACAGTGAAGGAGGGGGAACCTTCCCTGGGAGCTGAGTGATGTGAGTCTGACCAACCCAGAGGCTGAGTGACCTCCAGACAGACTCAACACCTACCCTCAAACTCTGCCCTGCACACCACTCCATGCTTTGAGGAACATTTACTCATCACCTTCAGACAAAGACATCACTAACTGAAAGCCACAGCAGCTGTGATCTGAAGACAGACATTAGGATTGAATACTATCATTTCAACAACTGAGCAAATAAATAAAAGAGGAAAACATCCTACACGTGGAAATAGAATTTTACAAAACCCCCAGTATTAAAAAAGTCACACATTTTCAACTTTGACCCATCACGTGCCCTAGAAAATACATTGAGTTAATGGCTGACAGTCCATTCTTTATGTACCTAACTACTCACTCTGATGAATAAGTGACCAGAGAACCAACTCCATTCCTATGACATCACTGGGAAAGCAAATAAATCATCTTCTTACAGTCATTTGGCATGGATGACTTCAGAATAAGTATAAAATTGCAAACTGCTGCAGACAGTAAATTTAAATGCACACAACAGTAAGTGTAAGGGAAAGACTGGGGTCTTCCTGAGTACCACGAGGCAGCTGGAAGCAGAACCTGCACTGTCCTGAGTCACACCCTTGACTGTTATGACTTGTGCTGGGTTTTACTGCACACCAGCATGATGAAGGCTTCCATTTCTGGTATAGCCAATAGTCTATTTAGAGTGATGATGTTGTGGAATAATCCAATTTATGTGAAACCTAGATGCTAGAAAGTAATGCTGTATCCTGTACCATCCTAGTTTTGCTTTTCCTATGTGAGCATCATTGTATCATAATTTTCAAAGTTTTTATTGGAAAAAATGCAAACTGAATTCTACAGCCTTATGATACTGAAAAAGAGTTCCTAATCTTCTGTTTGTTGATTTGAGATTGCAGCACCAGGAAGGTCATTGCATTTCAGGGTCACCTTATTTTCGTATTTGATCTACAAAGGTTGATTGAAAGCAGAGCAACATCTGAATGGTGAGTTCTTCCTTCAGTGTGTATCTCAGAGGCAAAGTATAATTTCAGGAACAAACGAGAACAAGGAAAGTCCCTATTCTTCATTAACAAATGATTGGCATGAGGTGGTGTGAAATGTGAGGGAATAAAATAGAACAAAAGTGTGAAAATGCATCCTGAATTTCCCAGCGCTTCCCTGCTGTGTCCTGAGGGCATTTCAAGACCTACCTTGGAAAAAGGCTTTGCATAATAATCACTGCTATGATTAGCGCAGTGTTTCACATTATATAATACATACAATTCACCTGATAAGCATTGCAAGAATTATTTGCAATTAAAGTTTCAAAATAGTCCAGGCTTTAAGATTTCTCCCTCTCTACCAAAGTAACCTCATCAGTTTTCTCAGCAGCCCCTCAGTAACTCACTTAAAAGTAGGAACATTCTTTAAAATTCCCTCTAAATGATCACAAATTTGTAACAGCAATGATACTGGCAGACCCAGGGCTATAAAAAATTCACCAGCAGAGGTTTACTGGTCATCCAAGAACTGAAGTGAGGGAGCTGAGTAAACCAGGTTTAGGAGTAATGAAACAACACCCACATGTAAGGGAGACAGTAAATTCTGACCTAATGTAGACTGGGGAAGGAACCGCAAATTGTGGTACATGTTAGTAAAGGCAAAAACTATCCCAAGAGGCTCCCAGGAAGAAATCATCAACATCATGCAACTCTAGATGCTGAGGCTGCTCTGTACTCCAAGACTTAAGACATTGGGAGCAGAACCCAGTAGAGCAATGGAAGGATGAGCACACCACCAGAGAAATGGATGGGGTTTAGGAAGCTTTGCATATGTGTAATTTTAACAATTTGAACTTGTGTTGTTGTGATCATCATAGCTGGAGAAATAATAACTCATTGGGCTCTTAAGACTTTAGGTAGACTAAATTCTTGGCTTTCCATCTCATGTGGGTTCCTTTTGCAGCTACAAGTCTGAGTTTAACAATCTGGTAGGAGGATTTTAAGCAACCTTTCCGTAGCCTGGATGCAGCAAGTTGGTAACAGTTGTCCTGAGGATACACTGCTAGCAGAGTGACACGTGCAACTCTGACACCACTCCCACGCTCTCCTGGGGAAACTGGGCACTGCCTTCCAGGAATTCAGCCTCCCAAGCTGCAGATGGACATGGACAAGCCTGGCATCAGGGTCCTAAGACAACACATGTGCCTGAAATAATAAAAGCTAAGAATCTGGTGGTCCTTTTGTATGTAGAAAGTACCAAAAAGTGATGAGATACAGTTCAGGGCACCCCTCTTCCCTGTCTTACTGAATTATATTTGGCTGAACTGTATTTAGAATAATTTATGTTCCATATATAGTTCTCCATGAAAAATAAGTATGTCCTTGGAGTCCTAAATCAAAATACTATAGCATATTTAATCATACAGTATAGTTTTGCAACTCTACCATGTACATAACTTGATTTTTTTCTTTTTAGCAGCATTTATTCTTCTAATTTAAAAGCTTGTAAGAAAGATTAAGTATTCACAGCAGTAAACTGTAATTCTAAAGTCATTAGGGACTAGCTATTGCTCAATACAAATGCTAATGTAGTTTAAACTTGATATAACCTTTCTAGATTTAAGACATCAGCAAATAAAATGTTAATAAAAACTTCTGGACTGTATCTAGATTTCTTTTCACATTAGTAACCTTGCTATTACAGAATGAACAATAATCAAAATCTATTTTTCTCAAATGGTTTCTACTAGAGCAAATAACAGTAAATGAAACAAAAAAAATTTGAGTGAGAAATACTCATTCATATGAACTATGAATGCAAAAAAGACACCTCATTCCTGAATATGAACAACAAATTAGCAGGTAAATAAAATTCAATAGTCTTGAGAAATGTTGAGTTTCACGTTTAATATGTTTACTGTCAATGTTTTGTTGCGCTTATTAAGGTAGAATGACAAAAAGCACATGTATGAAGAACAAATCCCACAGTAGAAAATATCCTACAGTCTGGCAAGAGAACTTTAGAGATGAGTGGAAACTTCAGGAGCGGCTGTAATGCAGCACTGCCAAGGCACTGGTTAGGGAAATCCATACACTTCCCTCTCTGCTTGTCCTATTACAAAAGCATCTCACATATCAGTGGAATGGTACGTGGGAACTGTAACTTCAACCTGCCAGGAGAGAGACCAAAATAGACCTGAGGAACGGCTTCTTCAGGGACCATTTCTTTCTCTATTTCATGTGTAAGCAGCTTCCCCGGCTGGAGGAACTCGTGTGTGCTCATTTTGTGCCATCAGCTGCAAAGACCATTTCTGGTGGTGATGTCATGCAGGCATCATGGTGACGTCTTTCATGGTGATGCCAGGCAGGAGCTCTCATCACCTGTAATGGTGGTGCCATGAAGGAGCTAGACAAGAGCTGAGCAGCACACTTTTGTCTGAAAACAGTGCTAGCACTCCTTCCTCCAGTGCCAGCTGCAGAGGGAAGGGATGTTGTCTAGTTAAGGAAGGAGAGCACTCACAGAAGGACCACAGTAGGACTACACTGACGTTCAACACTTGTTTTCTCGGTACAATATTAGGTAGAATATTTTGTTACTTCTGAAGGGAAAATTTTGGGCATTTTAAACCCAAGTCACTCCATATTCCATCTCCTCTTTCACAGCAGCAACCTCCATGAGATGAAATGGAAGCTCTGGAGGTTGTGTCCCATCAACTCCAGACTGTCACTCTCCAGTTCAGACACAAGCGTTTCACTCACCATAGCCCTGTCCATGGAAGCACAACTGTGCTGTGAGGTTTAATTACATAATTGCAGATATAATGTTGCCTTGTTAATTGAAAATTACTGTAGCTTTTTCTGTGAAATGAAAAAGCCTAAACTATAGAAGCAGGGACTCCAGTGTATAAATCCTGATTTATATTCACACAGACTGCCTTCTCCTTGTCATATCATGAATACATCCCCAGGCATTCAGGACATTTTGTTTGCTTTGGTGAACAAATACAGACTTATATGTCTGGTGTTTTTTATGACAAACTATACAGGTGTCATTCTTCCTGCAGGCCCAGCAAAAACGATCTCAATATTTTGAGGGAGCACAAACATATGTACACAAAAAACCCCCAAAACCTCAACCAGCCACAACAGAATCAGAATACAAATCCCTAGGAAAAGATGTGGTTCTGTTGCCTTTCCCTGGTCTTAAAATTAAAAGCCAAACACGGTCAGAGAGGAAAAAAGGGGTTTTACCTCAGTATTTATTTAAGGATCCTTAGGTGCACCACATCCAGGTAGAATGCACCGAAAACGCACACCCACGACGATTTGCGTATACAGTTNACACAAAAAACCCCCAAAACCTCAACCAGCCACAACAGAATCAGAATACAAATCCCTAGGAAAAGATGTGGTTCTGTTGCCTTTCCCTGGTCTTAAAATTAAAAGCCAAACACGGTCAGAGAGGAAAAAAGGGGTTTTACCTCAGTATTTATTTAAGGATCCTTAGGTGCACCACATCCAGGTAGAATGCACTGAAAATGCACACCCACGACGACTTGCGTATACAGTTACAGACCCTGCAAATTAGCAGATCTATCAAAGATTCCCCAAGGAGAGGCTCAAGAGAAGCCCCTGTCCTGAGGAACCTTCCCCCTGAATGGGCCTATCTTGGTTTACAGAATGTGTTCTGGAGAGGACCTTGGTGTCTGGGGCTTTCTGACCCCCAGCTGCGAGGCTTCCAAGATGTTCAGTCTCTTGGCTTAACAGAACTTTGGGTCTAAGCTAGTTATCAGACCTAGGGAATTACAAGTATGTGGGCTAAAAGCACTAGGGATGCATAAAAGCTGTATAAAAGGGTATATAAAAGGGCATATAAAAGCGGTATATAAAAAAAGCAAAAATCACCATGGCATCTGTTCAGTAAAGTGAAGAGAGGTCACGAGCATCTTTCTTTGAGAGGCTGATGTTACACCAGAGAGAGAAGTGTGGCTCTGCAACACGTAAATTATTGCAGTGGAGACGGAATGGTCAGTTTAGTGGGAGGACAGAAGTATGGGGAATGACATTACTGGATCAATAAAATCTTCATCTACCTCCCACGCAGTGCATCACCTGCAGTGCTGCACAAACCGCCAAGATCAATTTCTTGAGTTTTGCATCAGCTGCTGAGATCTGGGAGACACATTGAGTTTTTGCTCACCAAATCTAGTAATGTAATTAACACGGTAATGGAGAAAATAAGAATAAGTCCTGGAAAATCAAATTCCATCCTGTCTAGCTAGAATTTTGAATTAAAATATTATTAGTAAATTCACATACAGTTATTATTGCAGCAAACTCCTAGGGCTCCGGTCTGCCAGTGAAGCATTGGCTGGGGTTCAATAGAAGAGACACGAAGGGTTGTCTTCATTATCAATTAGCCAAATATGGAGTTTGTACAATCACAGCAAATCCTGTGAGCAAAATCATTCTGCCAGTCAGTACTCTACTTGCTAGTATGAGCAATCATGTATGGACATAATTTCTTCCATATTTTCTTAGCTCTACTGATGATGATGGTTTTTATTGTCATAAAGGGAAACTTTTTACTGCAGCACACACTGAGAGCAGACACACTAACCATCAGGAGGAAGTCAGGATTCCCCTATGAACAAGCATTTTCCCTTAAAATGTGCCATTTAATTGCACTCACAACTGTGGAAAATAGATTAGTGTGGTTTCCTTTTGTGGCATTTGTTAGTGTAATTCTGAGACGTTTGTTTGAAAACGGAACTCCATTTCACTGCTTCTTGTTCAACAAAGATTTGATTAGCAAGAACTGTTTTGCTCTTGTGAAACTTAAAGCTGTATTTGGAATTAGGAGCTTTTTTATTAGTATGCATTAAAACCTGTTATTGATCTCCTAGAGGTGCTAATGTAAGTGTCCTTTGTAATGCAAAGCCAAATTAGATTCTGATCAGGTTCAGAGTGTTCAATCAAGGACTACCTAGCAGCATTTTTAAATGAAATGCAGTTTGTGTTTGGCATTGCAGATCAGGTATTTGATTGAAAGTCAGGAAGAATTCCCAACAATGTAGCATCTCTCTTCCTTTGCCGGGCATCTAAAATGCATCTAGCTTTCAGCTGCTGCATAATGCTGACATATTGCGTTGTATAGTCTAAAGCACTTTGACATTTAATGTATACTACAGTGGCTAACTAAAAAAGGGACCACTGCAGTACATTAGCTTAAAAACATTTGCTAAAAATTTTAAAACTAACTTTTTTATAATTAAAGACTGACATGTTCATTAACAGAATGCGAATGTGTAATGTATCACTTCTTCTACTGATCACATAATGAAAATAATAGCCTTCATGGAGTAGTGATAAAATAGGAGGAGATACATACAGTACAGTGACCACTTAAGACCTCAGATAAGCTCAGGCACCCACTATGCACGGTGCTATACATGGGCCTCTAAGCAATGGGCATTGCCCTGAAAAGTTGTACTTTATACTCGAAAAGACAGATGTAAGCCAGATGTGATATTTCTGTCATAACTCCAATGCTGATACAAAATGGTTATTTTCACCAAACCCAATTCTATGATTCTAAAATAACGGAATCATAGAATCATCTAGGTTGGGAGAAACCTTTAAGATCATCAACTCCAACTGTTAACCCAGCACTACCATGCCCATCACTAAACCATGTAAATCACTCTAGGAATTCACACAGCCAATAGAGAGAAATACACTTTAAGGATGCAGTTCATCCAATCTCTGCTTTGCAGAAAGATATCTTCAGTAGAAAGCATAAAGTCATTTATTTCTGTCAACCTTAACTGCCTTCCCAGAGGTGCACAACCACTGTGCCCAGGTGTGCAAGGTAAGGGGAGCACCATCCTCCATTAGCACAGGCTCACACAATGGGCAATCACCTCAGGTGTAGGCATAGGTCTCATGTATGCCAGTGGACATCAAAGGGTTCACTCTGGGGTGAAAACCAGAGCTCAGAGACACTAGGACAGTGCATGACTATGACACAACACTGAGGTAGCAGAGACCAGAATGCAGTTCTTCAAGATGTTCTTTGCTTCATTTAAACTGATGATACTTTTAGTGACTCAACTTTGCAATAGGTCTTACAGTACAGCACAAAGCCTCCAGGTTCTACACTGCAACTCTGACAGGCAGCTGCTGCATGCAGAGATTACTGCAGCCAAATAATGGTCTCAGTGGTTTAGTCTGTTTATTTAAATTTAGATTAGGTCAACCAAAAAAATGCCTATGTGGCAGTACAGCTAAAATACAAAATTAGACAACATGTCATGTGAAAACATCTCCTGGTCAAGGAAAAAGCTCAAGATCCGGTGCATGCCAGGTCCTCTCCTCCAGAGACAGTTGATTCCTGCAGTGACATCTCCTGCATTGCAGGAGCGCAGCCCCCATGTCAGCAACGAGCTCTCAGTAGCTCAGGATACTGTTTCTAAACAATTTCTGATTCTTCTAGACACCCCATGGTGCCAAACTTTGCTCAGATTTCACCACCCTTTTGCAGTAAGTGGCAATTAAAGGTGTGAGTTTGCAAGTGGCACTGAACTCGGCACACTTTCCCCCAGGCATCCTGGCTTGTACCAGAAACAGTGTAGCCAGCAGGACAAGCACAGTGACCCCTGGATTCAGCACTGGTGAGGCCACACCTTTAGCACTGTGCTCAGTTCCAGGCCCTCACTACAAGAAGGACATGGAGGTGACAGAATGTGTCCAGGAAAGGGCAAAGAATATGGGGAAGGGTCTGGAGCACAAGTCTGATGAGTAGTGGCTGAGGGAGATGGGGGTGTTCAGCCTGGAGAAAAGTAGGCTCAGAGGGCACCTTATCACTATGTGACAGGAGGTTGTGGCCAGGTGGGGGTCAGTCTCTTCTCTCAGATAAAAGTGACAGGATAAGAGGAAATGTCCTCAAGTTGTGCCAGCTGAAGTTTAGATTGGCTATTATGTAAAATTTCTTCACTGAAAGCATTGCTAGGCACTGGCACAGGCTGCCCAGGAAAGTCGTGGAGTCACTGCCCCGAAGGTATTTAAAAGGAATGGAGATGTGGCACTTAAGGATGTAGTTTAGTGGTGGACTTGGCAGTGCTGGTTAAAAGTTGGATTTGATGATCTTAAAGGTCTTTTCCAACTTAAAGGATTATATGATTACACGAAAATACAAATCCATAGCTGGTATGTAGCATTTCTTCCATGTTGTCCTCTAGTTTGACATGTGCAAAAGTAAAAAAACCCAGTAACTGTAACTACCCCATCAGCACCAACAATGCCTCCCCTACACTAATCCTCTTTCATGATTACTTTTTCTAAATGCTCCAAGATAATGGGAAAACTAAAGGACAGTGATTGTGGCAAGTCTCACAGAAAGGTTTAAGCATTAAAAGATATTGTTTTCAGGTGAAATCCTTTGCCTGTACTGCACAGCAGCCCCTGTGTCCAGGGGGTGATAAAGAAACAAGGCCAGGCCACACCCTGCCCTGCCCGAGCAGTGTGTGAGGCAGCGCCAAGCCTTGCTGGAGAGGGATGCTGCATCATTCCATGTGCCAGCCTTGCTGCCAGTGGGATTGCCTGGAAAACACAGCACTCTCTCCAGAAGCTGAAAGACACCACTCACTAAAAGCATGCAGTCAGATGCCTCGTCCGTGCCCTACAGAAGTATGAGCCAAGAATGCCAGGGTCAGAGTTTGAAGTATGGGAGTGAAACAGGGAAAGGAAAGCCCTGTATTTCCTAGCACCAGACTAAAAGGGTCTTGTTCCAAGCCTAGTCAAACTATTATTTTCAAATAATGAAGTTAAGATGTACCAATTTAATTTTGTTTTTTTATTAACCAGAACACAATCATTTGCCACCTGCTAATGTCATTCATTATTGCACAAACACACACAACTTACTATGCCATGCTGCAAGTAGGCTATGTACCTGAGCATAATGCTGAACTCACCCTTGAGCCAATGTCACTGAAGCCAGTTACTCCAGGATTGAGCTTTACCCAGTTACAGACTTAGATTGTAGCATCAGTCCTGGGTAACAAATGGTGCTAAAACAAGTATGAACAAACTCTCTGTTTTAAATTACTGCAGCTTTACTCTGACCTGCCTCTGAATGGGAACTGTAGGCTGCCAAAGTTTTAATAATTGAGTGTTTTCAATTGGTTGCCACGCTAATAATTTGCTTGGAATCATTCTAAATAATACATATTGTGACTGAACTAATTTGGCAAGCAGCCAACAATTAATTAGGAAAAAAGTTAATTATGTATTTGTCATGAAATGCACTCTATTTATGGTAAAATGTGTTAACTTTAAGTCAATCTTCATATTTACAGTGAAATTAAAAGTTACCACAGAGTTTAAGTATTTATGTAAAGGACACATTGTCTGCCAGGGAAACCAGAAGAGGGAAGGAGGTTTGCTACCGCAAACCAGACATCAATATCTGGAAAGATGCAGATAAATTCTAGTAGATCCAAGCGGTGCCTTTCCAGTGAAACCTGAGAGCAACCCTCTGGGTTACCAGAATATTTCCTCAAAGATTTATTCTGGGGATGAATTTGATTAAAGACTGTAACCAAAGCAATGGTAATACTTTGCTGATGATACCTAGTTAGGAGGAGTTCTGTCAATTCAGAAGAGAACTGGGATTGCACACAGTAATAAACAGATGACCTTGAGGTCTGAATTAATAGAAATGGATGGAAATCAATTGTGCAAAGTGCAAGCCCGTACAGCCAGGGACTAATAATGAGCATTTTTGGCATAAGTAGGGAGCTCATCATCTGGAACTGCTAAAGGACAGACACCTCACTGTCTGGACAGATGCTTCTAGATATCCAGAAGCACTGGCTGATAACAGAATCATGGCAAACCACCAAGAGGCAGAAATGACAAAAAAGATCCTAGAACATGTAGGAAGTATTTCCACAGAGATGGGGAAGCATTAACAGTATTGCACAGGAAATGGTGAGACCTCCCCTGCAGACGTGTATGAAAATGCAGCACTGCTTACTATGTTTAAGGAAGACGGTCTGAGTGCGGAGCAAGAACAGAGATGGGGCATTTATGATGCTTTGGAGGATTAAGTGTTTGACTCATAAGAAGAGACTAAAAAAGTAGTTTGGGTAGCAATGGGCAGCAGAGATTTGATGATTATTTAGTATAGATACAGTAGGAGTTAAGAATTTGTCTTTATTCAGGGCAGAAAAAGAGCAGGTAAAGCTGAGGACATTAAGAGAACAAACAGCTTTGGGTGTATTGCTAAGAGATTTATACCAAAAATACATATTAGAAGAGCACTTCCAATCAGCATAGGAACTGAGCGGTGAGGACACTAAGCCAACTCCTTCTCAGACAGAAGGTGATGCAGCTGAGAAGGAAGTTGCGTGATACAGCTGCGAAGGAAGTTGCATGAGACACCTGCCAGCCATCATGGGGAGGCCACTTCAGAGAATCTTTTGGTGCCTGAGCACCACTATGAGCTTGAGCAGAGAGCCTTGATGTCCAGTGGAACTTTTCTTCTGTGACCTCTTGTAGATGAGGTCTATGATTCATTCCATGATTATGGTTCTGTACAAAGAAGTTGTTTTGCATTTTTTTTTCCTGAAGGAGTAGAAACCTCATCTTTCTAATGAAAGAAATTAGTTGAATTCAGTCATTTTGTCCAGTGTACTAATTTCTTCCCTACACCAAATGCAGTGAATTAGCTCATTCTACCTCACACCCACCTGATGAAAGTAGACCAAAGTATCACTAACTAATCTATAGAAAGAATTATTTAACACTCCTTTCTGGAATTATCTGCAACAATTGTATCCCATAACAGAGGGTATGCAAACATTTTAGGATTGGCAAAACTTTAGCTTAGATCATCAACTTTTATCCTAATTTCACTGCCCTGAAAATCCTCCACTGTTTGCAACTAGGGATGATCCCACAGAGACAAGTATCTTTGACTGAAGTTTTCCTAACTTGGTACCAGAAAAGCGTACCTTCTAGATTGTTATTACTAATAGAGAGCATGGTTCTTTTGGAGACAGTTATATGAAACCAACTTTTCAACTTTAACATCAGTAAATATCAGATATATGTTTTCCTGTCCATATTGCCTCTAGAATGAGAACTAAAATACCGTAATATGTGTTAAATCATCAAATAAAAAAAAAAAAAATGCAGCAACATCTTTTGTTGCTACAAGTGGTACTATACAGTACAATTTACAAGGTAATAGGCCTATTCATCATCAGCACATCATTCACTCCAGTTTCTCTGCTCAGATGATGCGGAGCAGGAATTTTGATGGTCTATTTGTTCTTGCTTTGATTAAGAATAAAACATGGCTTGAAAATAAGAAACCTTGCCTGCTGTTTTGCATCTCTGAAATGTCATTCTTGTGTTACCAGCATGGATTGGAAGTACTAAATATGCTGATCACAGCATTGTGAAATCAAAGGTTGCACCCAAATCCCATCTTTTCTAAATTCATTGTATCAAACTGGGATAAGGATCAAACAGGCATCCACTGCACTTCTAAACTTGTCTGCTTTGACACCATGACAATCCAGGAGTTGATCGAGGACTCTGTGAACCTGGATTCAGCTCCCTGCTGTGGCTGATCATCCCATCTGAGCTTAGAGAGGTCTCTTAGGCTGAAGAACACAATGTGCTTAAACACTGAATCAACCTACCTTTACTCTATGGCTGTTTTCTAGTCCTCTACATCTTGCTGACTACACCTACACAGAACCTGCTCTGCTCTGCTCTTCACTAACTGGGGATGAAGATGAATTAAGGATTGTGAGGCACTTGGATATTATGGAAACTATAAAAAAATCTTTTAGCAATAACTTTTAGTGCAGTGGCAAACATGTACCCTGCTCTGTGGCATTAAGGGTTATCTTTTGCATGACTCTCACTGGGAGGAAATGCTCTTGCCTTCAAAGCGCTCCCTTAGAGATTTTGCTCTCACCTCTTCCTAACTTTTTGGAGCGCTCATTTAACTCGAATGTCCAAGACAGCTGAGAGTGAATGTTCCACTTGAAGACAACAACCTTCAGACAATGGTCTTTTTTTATTAAGATCTTGTTTCATTGCTTTTGTGCCAGCAGTAGATGAGTTAAAGGCACTGAAATACATCAGTGTAAGATGCTCTCTGCCTGGCCTAACTGACACAAAAAACATGCTGTACACACAACTACAGACAACTGTCAGCAGGTATGAGGACTGAAACCCTGCTGGGCCCCACGCTGCTCACCTTTCCATGTGAGCCAACACACTGCACAGCCCCACGCTAACCTGCTGACTCCAGATCCTGCTTTTTTTGGGCCCACCACTGCTGCATTTCCAGTCTTCTCAGGGTTTCCTAAATAATGAAATATCAAAAGCACTTTAATGCTCCCCTGCTATCATGGTGATACACTTGTAGGCTTCTTTGCCTTGGCCACTAAGTCAAAACATCTTTACTTGCTGAAGAAGGCCAAAAATGCTTGTCCTACTTTGGGACTTGGGACTGCAGCATGATCGCCAGACTGCACAATATCCAATGCATAATTCTGTCCTGAAACAGCATTTGAAATTTTCATTTCATGGTCTGTGGCATTTCAAGTTTTTCTTTCCATTTTAAATATGCTCATTTCACAAAGTACAAAAGCAAACTTCCTTTCATAATCCTGTACCTCGCAAACTCTCACTGCAACTTGAGAATCAAGCTGAATCTTTTCTCCCATGAACTGCCATCTACAACATTTAAGGCAGTGTGAGCTTTCTCCATCTCTGCTTTTCTTAGAATTTTCTCAGAGAAATCCCGTAGGTCTGACACCTCCCTTCTTCCAGGTAGTCTGACCCTTGCTGTCTTAAAACAATAAGCAACTTTCCTCTTGTAAAAGAAATGCCACTGCCACACTCCAGGCTGGAAAAAGTCATTCTAGTCATCCTGACTCCATTTGGGGTCACACAAACCCCTGCCAATGTGGCTTTACCGGGGCCCATGTTGCACAGATCTCCTTCCAAATCCTTTCCAGCTCACTCACAAACATTCATTAAAACTGGGATATACAATCGTCAGTGGGGATCCAGTATTTTAAAGCAATTTTTCAGAGCAATTTGTACTCTTCCAGTGAGTACAAGACAAGAGACACTTCATGTGTTGTAGCTCCTGCTACAGCACAACCTTCCTAAAGCTGAGAGAGCAGTTGCTGTAAATCATTGTTACTTCCAGCACTCACCCTGGTGCAGGCAGCTGATGGCAGTGCTGTCATACGATGTAAACATGGACAGAATGAGATTCTATGGTTGTGTCCCTGCTCCCTGACAGGCAGGTAAGTGCCTGAAGGAGGGAGAGGCGCCACGCATTTTGGCTTTGTTTCAGGCTGAGATTGGCATTTGCCAGCAAGAAGCAAGAGGACTGAAGATGGAAGGAGGGTAGCACAGTCAGGCAGGCTTGATGAGCCCCGGGACAGACAGGAGCACTGCACTGTACAAACAGGGTGTCCTAATGAGGAATTGGTACTTGCAGGTGCACCCTCCAATGACATGATGCCCCTCAGGCACCCTGTTTTCCCCTCACTGCCAGAAGTCATCTGAAGGCACAAGCTAGTCAGACAACAGCAAATTAGCATCCTACTTTGGTCTGACAAGAAATCTCAGTCCTCTAAGTAACCCACATTTTTCAAATTATATGCCCAAACAAGTGTTTATTTGACGAATGCTGTGGAAGAGCATTTTGCGCTATCAACTAAATAGTACTACTTGTTTACAAACCAGGCTAATTATGGAGCCATTATATTTACTGTTCTATGAGTTCGCCAGAGCTGCCGCAAGATTAAAAGTCAGAATTTGGCGACAAACCACTACAAATCTTCAACTCCACCTATACACACTCAGAACCATTTCAGTGGAACACAGGAAAGAGAACTGTGAGAGGATGGACTGATAATTATTTCCCCTTAATTAGGATTTGATCTTCTGTACATTAGAGGGAAGAAAACAAGCCCAGATACGCACACTCCTATTCATTCAGTAATTCTAAATGACATGGAATTAAAAACAAAGTTGTGAATCGCTCACTGAATATGCTCACGCAACTCCCATTAACAATAATGGTTATTTTGCTGTGACCAGCATGTGTTTTGAATGTTTAATTTTCATCACAGGTTTCTATTCAATTAGATCTATTGGCAGCAAGACTTAAATGCTAAGAAGGAGGAAGGTGAACCAAAGGTTAAAAAAATGCTATTTGCCTATGCAGTGTTTTCCAGACCTGCAACATCTATGCCCCTCCCTCACAGAACAATGTTAACAAAGCATAATTTATTCCTTCATTATTTTTCCACATAACTTTGGTGGAACTACAGCTGATACTGAGTAGCAAAGTGAGGCAAAATAGTGAAGATTGGCAAGGAGAATAGTAAACATGGTCAAGTTACTTGCAGCTGGGGTGTTGAAAAACACATGTATCACATTAATTGTTGTTTAGCCTTGTATGTTGGACAAGCAGAACATCTGTGTTTACCTCTAAACACAGGGCTCTGATAAATTTGGAAGCACCTATCAAACATGCTCAAGATTCCTGTCCTGTTGCGGGAAAGATCAAAGCCCAGTGGTAAAATACACCTGTGCAAATCCCTGAAATACAGGTGAAAACAGCAGGTTTGGTGACCCTCTAGCATGGAAGATTCCTGTGTCTCCACCCCTGTGCCTCTGCCCAGGTGCTGTTTCAGGGATTCCCTGGTTCATGAGGTAACACACAAAAAAATTATTCTCTGCATTTCATCTGTGGTTTTGTGGTTGTTTTTGTGTCCTGCCTGTGCTGGTTCACACACAAGGAGAGGAATCAGTCCCCTGTGCCATGCTCTCATCAACACAAAATGTGACATTGAGGAGCACTGCTCCTTGTTTGTGGGTCTGTCATGAAGTGAAGCTGCTGTGCAGCGGCACCAGCCCAAAGATGTCTGAGGACTCTGGTTACAAAGGTGTAACTCTTCATCCCTTTCTCCTCCAGCACACAACTTCCTCCAGGGCGGCCACGGAGAACACGTGCAGCCTCTGACTTGTAATGGCAACCACAAAGTGAAGAGAGCTTCTTAACAAATTTTTCCATGCCTTTTGATTGTTGAGTCACCAAAGCCAGATAAGACATCACAGAAAGATGCCCGTCTTGGGGCTCTATACTCTACAATCTCTCCTAACAAAATCAAAGACAGCTTTTCAAGATCTGGCCTGCAAGAAAGTATTTTACTGGTTCCCACAGAAGGTGGTAAGAAAACAAAATCTATGATTTATTTATCATTTAACCTCACAATGTATTAATTTTTTTAGATACCTTGGTAAAGATGTGTGGGCTCCTGAACAAGAATTACTTGCTGAATGATACAAGCCCAGTTTCCACAGCAGTGAATATGAGGACCCCAGAGTCATTGCTCTGACTTCATTTGTGGAAGCAGGCACTTATATAAATGAATGCAAGGAACCACTGCCTGGCCTTGTGGACCTGGAGGTTGCTGTCAGATCCCACTTGCTGCCCATGGAATTCTGCTCTTCATGAGCCACCCACAACCCAAACAGAGCAAATGCTGCCAAAGAAGGGATATCTTATACACCCAGCGCACAAAACATGAGCACACAGGTGTTTGTAGGAGATAAAAGAGAAGGCGAAGATGGAAACTACCCAGGGCTATTAAATTATTGTGGATCTTCCAGGTATCTATGGCCAAGTCCTTCATGTCCTATCATTTACACAGGTAACATCATCAGAGCCGCTTGCAGTAACAAGTCAGTACAATGGACTGGATTTGGTTCCAGAGAGAATTTGATCAAGTCAAATAAACCATTTTCATAGGCAATGAAGAAAAATCAGTCAGAAATTGATTTCCTTTTCTTACAACAGCAATCTATCTCTCTATAAAATGTAATATATTCTCTACATTTCCCTGCAACAAACTGTAAGTTTTGTAAACATTTGATAGGAGTACATGATCACACTAGACTGAGTCAGCAGAAAGATCTGGTAGGGCAGATCTGATAAGAAATTATATGGGTGAATTATGCAGAAGACTTTCTGTAAAAAAATCATTCATACTTTCTGTAAATTTTGATAGCTTGACAAATAATTTCAAAGGCAAGAAGTTTCCCTCTGCTTTTGAACATTTATGGAGTGGAAGAAATACTTGCTTGACACCAGTGGGGTATTAGGATACAAACACAGCAGCATCTTTCCCCACTTCCTTTAGCCCTCAGCAAACTCTAGATGTGCAAGACTGTCTCCTCCAGCTGTGCCAGCCTGAGAGCCAGAGAATGGGGGATACTGGGAATGGTGCTAGAAATCCAAACTAAAAGTGGATTTCTAAAGCTGTTAGATTGGCATCGTAACAGTATTTTGCATGAATACTGACTTCACTTGAAATGCAAAGAAAAATGCTGTGTTCAGATACAGCTATACTGAACCTGAGAGTTCTCAGCATATTTTACTTAATGAATGCAAAATTTGCTCATTTTGTGCTGTGCTCAAAGAAATGCCATAAACCCTCAAATAACATAATCTAAATCTAATTTAAAGGGCAGTGAGTATAATACTAAACTTTACAGGATTCCCATGTCACTGTATCTGACCAGCCATAGTAAAATGCTACTACCTCTGAATTTCAAAACTGAAAGTTAACTATTATAAGCAGTATCTAATACCAGGCTGGTACAAAGCCCATTAAGATATACCATCTGTGCAAACGTCTGTCCCTAAGCACATTTTATTTATAAGATGAAAAATAATGGTGGTGATATGAAAAAAACCTGAGAAATAATTAGGAATTAAATTTGGTTTCAGATAGGAATGAACATTTTAAAATTAAAGTATCTAAAATATACACATGTGAACGTTTAGTACAAGAAAAAGCACAATGATCTTGCACTGTAAATCAGCTTCGTCATGATAAAACCTCTTTCCTAAGCAAGAAGAATTCTTCAATGTCATGGTTAAGCCACAGTTGCTGCAAGTCAATGGCAGTGATACAGGTCAGGAAGCAGCAATAAGATCCCCCACCACAAAGAGAACACCACATCCTGATGCAAAGACAAGACTTTTAATATGTGATTTTGATTTGAGGGTGTTTTTCGCCTCTGACTTTGACCAGCTGTTTGCTCACACACTAGCTAACACAGGCAGGGTGATGTTCAAGGAGAGCACAGCAGTCTGCTTACATCAACTGTGAGGTCAAGACCAAGGACTGAAGTTTTAGAATGAAGTCTTTTCAGTAAGGATACTATAAAACTAAGATGTTAGAAATCTGAGAGTAAAAAATATCACTCCTTTTTTGTTTTTTTAAAGCTCAATATCTTCATTGCTGGTATGGATCAAATAATGAGCATTTTCATATCTGTGAGTGCCAGAGCATTGAGATACAATTATTGCATAGATTAAAATTGATCTATTAATTAACACTAGTGTGCTCCCATGATTTGGCTGAGTAATTTTTTTCTGCTGGGAGATGAGCAGACCTTTGTGGATGAGGATGGCCTGATGAATCCCCATGTAAAAAGCGGCTTAGCAGGCTGTTGCACAAGAAAAAAACTGCTATCAACTAAGGAAAAATACAAGCAAACATGCAACGTGAGAGCAGCCACCTCCTGAGCAGCACCTTCCTCCAGCTCAAACATCCTAAAACTGCATGAGAGCTCAGGCATTAGAAAATACTTCATTAACTGCAGCCGTGGGTATTGTAAAAGGTGGAACAGTCTAGAAAGCAAATTTTCTTTCCACCACCTGTTTCCTGACTGCTTGGTACCCCTAGTGAAGCACTGGCTTGCCCAGTCCCTCTGTGCAGGCGTCCTCTGGCAGCAGTGGGGCTTCCAGACACAGCAGCAATAGTGGTGTCCCCGTGGGCATTTAAAATGGACTTGGGTAGCTCTTTTATTGATATTCAGTTTCCTTTGGAAACTAATCAAGACCAAGATAAACGCCTCTACCTGCAAAGTGCAGCACCATAAAAAGGGCAAAGGGAGACGATGCACTCACAGGGTTTGCTTCTGCATCTCCTCCCAGGCAGCACACCAGCGTTCGCTCTCCCACTGGGCGGGTTCAGGCGCCAACTTACAGGTGGAAACATTACACCAGAGTCTGAAAAAACCCCTCGATTTTCTACTTGGGCTAGCTCCAGCCTCACCTTTGTGCTGTGTCTGCAGATTTAAGGCGGCTGCAGTCCTGCCCCTGGCTGGAGCAGTGGGTGGCCAGGTGAGGACAGCCTGGGCAGGGGCACTTCTCAGTACATGGCTACACAGTTTGGGGGAAAGAGCAGCAAAGCTCTCTCATGTTTTTACCCTCATTCCTGTGAGTCTGCAAGAAGATCAGCACACATTCCCCAAGGTCCTGCCCCTGACTGTCTATCTTCCCTCTGTGTTTGCAGTCTCCACTGAAGCAGCGAGTTCCCAGCTGCGCATCTGCTCAGACAAAGCTCTGCCACCCTGTGCTGGTGTGGGACCTGCACACACCCGGTACCCCTGCCAGAGAAAGCCCAGGCCTGGGCTGTGGGATGCTGACCTTCAAAAACTATGGGACCCTTGTGTATGCCCCTGTTAGAGAGCCCTGCTAACACCCTCCAGCTGATGAGGGCACCGTGGCTAGGAGAGGGAGAAGGGAAGAAATGGGATCTCTCTTAGAGGATACGGGGTTTGTAAATTTGCATCTATGAATAATGAATAAATATAACTGCAGCTGCATTTTTTACTTATGTTGGAGAACAAGAAGAGCTTCTAATTTGGAGCGAGACATTGATATTTGTAAAATTGAATATATATAAGCAAGGACTTCTAGTAAAGATTCTCTGGCAGAAAACTTTAGCAATTTTCTAATTTGTTTATATTTTCGATGACTGACTGAGAAAAAAATATTGATTGGCAGGCCCAGAGATAAGTGTAAAAATGCTCAGAAAGTAGTAACTTATGAATGCTACTTTCCTGTAACATTTTCCCACTTATCAAGTTTCTCATATTTCCAAATGGATGAGGTAATGTTAAAATCCTCTGGAACCAGAAAATTGTTTTCCACGTAAGCCACATACTATCTTTCTACCTGCCTGCAATGTGTCCTGATTGCTAATGTCCTGTAAGCAAAAATGCTACATATACTCCTTCTTAATTTTTTCATCATTTTAAATAAACTGCTCCACATGCCATCAAGAATTTCAAGAGGTCCTTGTGCCATTGGCACTGTTCTTTGTCTGTGAGGACATAAACTTCCAGACAACCAGAAAAAAACTCCTGTTGTACCAGTATTTTCAGCAGGTAACACAAGCAGCTCAGGTAATTAAAGCTTGTGAGCCTGACTGATCTCAAAGAAAATAATGAAATGGCTGAGAGGGACTTGATTAATAAGGAAATAAAGCTGGCTAATATAATTACTGCCAATCAACACAGGCTCATAGCAAGCAGACTTTGCCAAACTAATTTGATTTTTTATGGGGTTTCAACTTGCTAAAAGTAACAATGATGGCATAATAGACTTCTAAAAGCTACTTTAAATGGTGCTTACTATATGATGTTTTGATTAACCAGAACAATATAAAAATCAACATGACATACATTAAAAGGATTTAAGTATGAGTTATTGTTCATTCTTTAGGGAATTATTCTTGAACATGTGTTTCCAGTTGGATCCTAAAGCTGTTAGTTCTCAGCCCTACTCTTCTTTATGTTTTATCACTGATATGCAAGAAAACACAAAATCATTCCTAATAAAATTGGCAGATGGGATAAAGATTAGAGGAGTGGCTGAATAATGAGGAGACAGAGCCTGAAGTACAGAGGGGATTGGATTGCTTTGGGAACCAGCACAACCAACCAATACAAACTCCAGCAGACAGAGACCACCCTAACAAATCTGGTTTCTTGGGTTTTCAGCTGAATATGCGTTTGGGTTAAATGTTCTGCTAAAAGAGTGAATGCAATCACTGAATGTGGAAATACTGAACGGGATGTGAAATACTGTGTCCAGCTTTGATGCCCACAGTTCAAGACAGATAGTGAGTAGTCAGAAAGTTCAGAAAAAAAGATAAAAGAATCATGAAAGAGTTGGAAAACATGGTTCATGAGGAAAGGGTCAAGGTGTTCAAGAGATTTAAGAACAAAAAGTCTCTGCTCACAGTCCAAGACACAGTGTCAAACACAAACTGGATTTAGAGGGTTCTTCAGTCTGGCAAACAGACCCAAGAACTGGAAACTGAATCAGGCGCATCCGTTCAGACATATGGTGCATACTTTCTATAGGAAGGATGATTTACCACTGGAACATCTTTCCAGTTCTTTGACAGATGTCACATCTCTAGACACTAAACACTTCACAGGATTTTTCTCTAAAAGATATGCCCTATTTCAACCTAAACTCATTTGAGAAAAACATGGCCTGTGCTATTTGGGGGTTTAGATTAGCTGATTATAGTGTGTTCTTGGAACCTGAAAACTGCCATTCTACAAATACGTCTACTTACCAGGCAAAAATGCAGCAGCAATGCAAATTTCCCTTGGAAAAGGAAGTTCTCTCTTTTCTTCTCCAGGTAAAGTCTCTTTTTCCGTTAAAAAGCATTTTCAACTAACATTTTTCTTTTTTACCCAGTCCCAAAGTTTGAAGATGTCAGTTGTAGACCAATGATTGTGAATCCCAGTGTCCAAATGCCCACGAAGAAAAAATGGGCCACCAAGAACAAATGCTGCAAGATTCACAGAGAGAGAAAGCTAATATAAAAAGGATGCTGTAGACAAGAGACCTCAGTTCAACCTCTGCTCCTAGGCTATTTGAAAAAAGACTCCTCAACAAGGCTGGATAGGCTGATAAATGCCCATCTCAAAGCTTTAGGTTATTACAAGGCTTGGCTGGGATTTATATTGATAATCTAGGGTGAAATGCTTTTCAGCAATATTCTTTCTCCTCTCCTATGCATTTCTGCATGTGTACATTTACAGCAAACCTTTACTTTAATGGATCTTTAGCAGATGAAATAATTACCTAGAAACACTGTATCACTAAAATAGTCAGTGAACTAGAAAAATAAAAATCACTAAAATTTTCTACGTAACCTTCAGAAATTGAGCAGAATAACAGATGGCTCACAGTATTCTTCCTCCAATTAATGGCTAAAGAGAAATAGCTTACTTGAGGGAAAATGACACTTTCCATTTAAACTCGGAGTATTTTAAGGCAACAATTTAGGGGAAATTCCAGCAGGCAATCAGCAGCTGTTATGACCCTTAATATTTCAGGAATTGATCTTCACAGGGGCCAAACCCTGGCCTTTCTCTCAGGATGATGTCTTTATTTTACGCTAAGTCTTGTTCCTTGCTCCCATTAAAGTCACTCCAAGCCCAAAAGCAGGAGATAAAAAGGTGGTGAGCAGAGATATAAATAATATGTTTACTGCAGAATAAATTCATACCTAAATTACAGGCCAAGGGGAAAAAAACAGCTTCTGCAGAAGGCTCATCACATTCACTGCCTTCCCTTTTATATATGTTTCTCTGCCTTCATTCCCAGACTATTTACTGTTTAATAACTCATTCAAGGTCTTGCTTGAATGCTTTGATGCTTCTGGATTGAATAGATTTTCTTTGGAACACACTCCCTGAGCTGTATGCATTATATTTGCTGTGAGATGCATTTTGACCAATATATTATCATAAGAAAACACCAAACCCACACAATTTTCAATTAAGTTTTTTAAGACCATCGCCGACTTTAGCGTACCAAAATTTGGCAAAATGGTCATTTTGAGGGTGAAGATAAATTTCAAGTAAGATATCTTTAATATATTTTTATTTATGCCACTGAGTTTCATTTTACACACAGGCTTCTAGATGTTCCTTACTTTGCATGAGTAAAAACACTCTATAACCATCCAGCAGAATTGTGCAGTCCCCAAGCAAACAGATTTCCCAGTCAAATAAATTAAGACTTTGATCTTTGGAGTGACAGTAAGATCACAGCCTGGTAATGATTTATTTGTGACACCTTCACTGGTATCTTTTTCTTATCAAGCCTAACTCGTTCTGTGATTAAGGTTTTGTTTCTACTGTTAGCAGTGCAAGATTTTCTCCCCCTTAATTATTCCTAAAGATTTTCACTTTCACAACATTGAATTTCTGAACATTCAATGGCTGTTTACTTTGTTTCTGATCTATTTCTCAAAGACATTTGAAAGTGCATTTTTCTAAAGATTTTTTTCCCTTTAATTTTTCTAACCCTTCTGGATGATGTAAATATTTTTCTTCCATATTGATTTTTGTCTTTTTTTCCTCAAAAAATGCTAATTATTTTACTAGCGTTAACTGAATCTGACTCATTTACGTTCGATTAGCCATTTCAGCACATAAATTGCTATTATACTCCAATAACCTTGCCCACCAACATTATTAATGCAAGCAAAACTACAGGAAAAATATTAGTTAACTTGTTATTTTAATTAAAAGTAACAGTTTCTGTTGAATCCCTTATTCTGCTGTATTCCCCTATGAACTATAATGATAATTATCCCAAGGTATAAATAAGAAGTTCAGGCTTGCAAAGACAAGCATCCTACAGATAGGAAAAAAAACTAAGATAGGCACAGATGCCAAATTTGAGCATCTCAGCACCATTGGAACACAAATAATGGCAGTCATTAAACATAATGATATAATAAATATCCAGCAAGAGTAGAATATATTCAGCAGCAGGCCTGCATTTAGCTGTACAGATTAGGATGCTTTCGAGTACTCAGTATAAAAAGGGTAATTAATCTTACCTAAATTTGCTGTTTGCAGTGCTGCCTCCGAAGTCCACGGAGACTTGTTCCACCTGCTCAAGGCTGGTGGGTAAGCAAGGGCTGGTGAGCTCAACTCTTCCCCCAGGATGCAAGCTAGGGAGAAGCCCAGCACCCTCTGTTCCTACAGAGAGAATTGATGTAGGATTCCTACAGGGATTGATGTAGCTCTACCCATTATAAATGCAGTCTTTAAAGAGCTAAAGCAAGGGTTTGTGTTTCCCTCTCCAGAAGCGCCAGAGAGAGATGATCAAAAGATACACAGAGCAGGTTTTACTAAGCCAAGTACAGGCTTAAGCACTGTACCATGCCAATTGGAAGAGAACAAGCTGCACAAATGTAGAAAGAATTTGTCTGAGAATTTATTTACTTTTTGTGGCTGTGGTCAATCTTGTAGGCAGAAGAAACTACTAAAAGAAGGTGCTCACACCATACTTCATGGCTGAACATCAGCAACCAAGATGATGTTCTTAGCAGAGCTTCATCAGCTGCAATGGCTGTAAGGAGCACAGTCAGAAACCTGGAAGGAGTGAGCTGGGAATAAACCAAGCAGGTGTGTGAACCAGTGCGTAGCAATGTGAGCACTGTGAAGAATGTGAGCAGTGTGAAGAATGTGAACAGGGTGAGCAGTGAGAGCAGTGTGAGCAGTGTAGAGAACGTGAACAGGGTGAGCAGGGTGAGCAGTGTGAGCAGGTGGCCCAGCGCAGCCTGCAGTTTGGTTCGTTCATTCCACAGCTTGCACAGATGCCAATGCAGGAACACTCCACCAGAAGCAAACTCAGTGAATAATATTTGTGAGGCTGATCCTCTTAATTTTTCAGGATGAAATTTCAAGCCCAATTACAAATAAACCCTATTTAATCTGGATTTCCACCAAAATCATCCACAGGAAAGCTGCAAGTGCAGAGAAGAATTGGAAACCTCACACCTCCTTAGGTATCTTGAGTACGCTTTAGCTGAGGGCACCACAGCTCTTCTGATGGCCACTGTGCCTGACTACCTCAGGCCCCAGAGGTACATCCATTCTGTTTAACAAAGCAGAAGCTTTTCTTGGGCTCCTACCTACCCAAAAGCAATGTCTAAGCAGATTGTTGCAGCATATGCCTATATTAAAGCAACACAGCAAATATAATGAGCTCAACAACAACAGTATTATCTCCTTTAATGGGATACAACTACAGATGCCATCATTTATGTGGCCATTTACTTCAAACAAAGGCTATGGCATGTAAATCACTCCTACCATCCTGTGACCTGTCTGGTCACTGTGCAACACAACACCTGTGAGTCAATTAGAAAGTAAACTCATGGTCTCAAAAAGATGCTTTATATAAACTGAGGTGCTGCAGTGGGAAGGCTGGAGAAGCTTTACCACCACTACCCCAATAGCTGCCTACTCTCTCCTAGCCCTGGAGATGTATTTTATTTCTCCTTAAATGATGATCTGCCTTAACTGGATGCTTTTTAAATCCTTTCCAAAGGGCAACGATTTTCTCAAACAGACAAACATTCTTCTTTATTTGAGAAACCACAACTCTTAAAATAGAACATACTCATCCTAAATTGGATTTGCAGTCTCCTTCTCACAACCTCCTTTTCTACTTTCCCGGTAAAAATCTTAGAGCTGTCAAACCCACATGGGAAAGTGAATGACATGCGGTGGAAAATTCAAAGAGTATGATATCTGCCTAGCCAATGTATATGTATTTCATTCTAGACAGCAAGTTTCCCTCCTGTGATCACTTCAGGAAAGGAGGAATACTCAGTAAGTAGTCTGTTAAACGATGTATATATATACTTCAAAAAAGATTTTTGTAGTGGCTTATGTAGTATGAAATGAAACTTTCAAACTTTGGGTTTCTCCTTTATCAGTGTAAGCAATGACATTTCTAAAAAGTACCTATTTTGTAGCTCAGTAATTACATAAAACAAATTGTCACAGAAAGGAGATGATACAGAAGATACAACTTATGTAAAATGAAGTAAAATGTCATCTCGGTGTAAGGTCATTTTGGCTGACACTTCATTTTCAGAACATCGAGCACATACACAAGATCTCTTTTTCCCCCCCACCAATTGTTCTATTAACTAGGCAAATAAAAGTTTTTAAAATATCACCTTTATTCTTGTTCCCTTTAACACAGCCCTTCGAAAGAAAATTAAGATCTCAGATTGAGTATAAAACATTTATCTACTGATACACCAGGGGTTAAAGACAGGAATATTTAGTCAGCCTCTCAACTGATTCAAAGGCCCTCACTGAATCAATACAATAAAGTGAAGGCTCATCTGTTTTTGTTCATCTGGTTATAAGGTTACAGGTCAATATGTATTATATATTTTCTGAAAAGTGGCTCTAAGAAATATGTGTTTGCAGTCTAAAGCATTTCGAGAAGCATTCACCTGCTCAAATATAGGCTCCAGTGTGGTGAACAGGAATATCTGAATTGCTGTTCAGACTTTGTTTAGAGGTATAACAAAAAGAGGCAATGAAAAAAACCAGACACTTCTGAGGTTTTGGAGTAGATATTTATCTCATCCAAAAATAGAAAAAAGCAACTTCTCTCTCTTACTTAACTATAAAAGAAGCTTCAGATGTAGATGTCTGCCTTGGAGACCTCTTAAGGCCTCGCTGTGATCATAAGGCCCATGGCTGTTCTCTCCAACATGCAGCATAATTTATTTTTTTATTATTATTATTTTTGAGACGGTGGTAATAAAACATCCATTCTCGTCTGTGGCATTGTTCTCCTGTGAGTCATCTGATGCTAAGTCAGTGCATCCTTCTAGGTGAGCATCTTTGTCAAACATTAACTAAGACCTGGTGCATACAGATCTGTAATTTTACAGACTACTACTATACAGAAGTAGTCCTGGGCTTTTGCCAGATTTTAAATTTAATTTAAAGGGTTTACAATCCCCTCAGCCTCTGTCAATACATTTTCTGTTTCATAATACATACACAATTGTGAGAAACCCCAAAAAGCAGATTTAAACAGATCTAGACTGTCGTATCACATAATTTCAGTTATTATTTAACAAATTTCTTCCTCGCAATGTCTCCTTCCAGAAGACAAGCTGGAATTTGTTCAGCTCTGATAATCTCTTCACAAAATGCGGTTCAGATAGTTTTTATTTGTTGCACGTTTCAGTGAGTATATAGCAAGTTTTCCTTTTACAATTATGTGCCTTGAACTGCTTTTGATTCCTGTATTCTTGTGAAGAATCTTCTATCTTTATTTGCCTTTTTAAAGGCAAGTAATTATTTCCATCTGATATTTCCTCCTTCCTACATTATCAAAGATAACATGAAGTAGTTTTCGTCAACTAATACTTTGGATCCTTGTCTTGAGAATGTCTATCTTCAGAATAACAGCACTATTAAAAATCCAGTATTTTCTTTATTTTTCTTCCCTTGTGACTTGCAAGAAAAATAAAAAATGGAGATAATACAATGAAATAAAATTATTACAACCCTTAAAGATGTTTGTGCTCTAGAAACATTAAAGCTATCCTGGAATATGACTATTACATGGAGCCTTTTGTCCATTATGGATCTGGATGCTTTGTAAATATTTTTGGTTTATATTGTGCTGTAGCATTAGGCACAATAATGAGAATAATCAAAATTAAATTTACCTTATTTTCTGTAATTTTTTTGAAGGAAAGTGAGGAGAGCGAGTATAAATTCCTGCAACTAAGCATTTTATTGATTCCATTGATGAAAGCAAAATGTAGGGTTATTTTCTTTATTTCTCCTATTTGATTTCTCCTTGCTTTCACTAGAAATTTTACCTTGCTTCTGAGAAAACTTCAACAATAAAAGGTCCTCTAGAGATGCGAACAGACTGCATTAGGTGACATTTTTAATTCTCTAGGCTTTTTTTTCTCTTGGTTGTAAACACAATATATTCTTGACTATCTGTTGACAAGGTATTTGCCACATTATGAGAGGAGAAC
This sequence comes from Dryoscopus gambensis, assembly GCA_013389985.1. Taxonomy (NCBI): domain Eukaryota; kingdom Metazoa; phylum Chordata; class Aves; order Passeriformes; family Malaconotidae; genus Dryoscopus; species Dryoscopus gambensis. Next base: position 102,461 of record WEIT01010378.1, on the reverse strand, counting down.
AGCACATATTCAAGATATTTGATGATGTTATGTCTCTTCGCTACTCAAGCTGTTACTTTTTAAGAAGCTTGCATAATAATAAATACCACTGAATGTATGAAGCATCCAAAATATTACTATTTGGCTAAATTTAAAAATATCTTCCATGTAGATCTTCTATTTGGTAAATAGAAGTAACTAAGTAATTCTTTCTTTTCCTGGATGCCTGAACGGCAAGCACTGCTGTTCTGTGTTTCACAACATTTCAGATGTAGCTGATATATTTCAAAAACTAGACTATTTCTTCCAGATATTAGTAGTTTACCTCTCTATCACATAACAGTTCTCATTTGACTTCTTCAAGATGTTTATCAGCAGCCTGTCACCTGCACCTGGTTATTTTGTACTCTTATCAATAATCTCAACTTAAAAAATAATGCTAATAAGTAGATATTGACTTCTGCTGAGATGAATATCAAGATTTATTGACCTCAGGGCAAACATTTACCAGAGCAACCTACAGTTGGTAATTTCTTTGTGGAGCAATAACCCCTGATGTTCACGGAAATACGAGGACAATCTCATGCATGTGCATTAAAGTCTCCCTAACCCACACCGTAGTAGCCTGTAAGCCTATCCAAAGAGCAAATTTCCAGGCTGCACTTTCTGTATGAAACAGTACAATGGTTATTTCTGCTTTAACTGAAAAGAAACCTCACTGAAGAGGAAAGGATTAAGAAAAAGGTAAAGAGATTTCATGAGTCCCTCCTCTGTTCTCCTTTCCTCAACAGAACCGTTTCAGGAACAAAGGAAAAATGAATATTCTGTTGCTGGAGAGGGTAACTCTTACCTCCAATCATCCTGCCACACTTACATCATAAACACACAAATCAGGACCTTACATACTTGTTTTTGTTTCTCTCCACCATTTCTTTAATAGCCAAAAAAATCTATAAAATCTTCTATGAATTGCAATCTCACCCTTGAAAAGCAGAAAATACTCAGCACAATCTTTGAAATGACAAAATTCCAGATTATAGATTATTTGTGTAGCAGAATTTTGCAGCATTATTGCCAAATCATGCCTGATATAATCTTTCCTCCACCACCAGTCTTTACACATGAACTACATCTGAGAAAAAAAAAGATGGCAAAGAATTGCAAATAAGAGTTGTTTGGGTTCTTTAAATAGAACATCCTGCAATGTGAATTCCACTTGAGAGGAAAAAATAAACTGCTCTTCCCAGACTCTGATTCAGACAAACACTTCTACGGATCTCAGTAGGACCAACAGGGAAAATGTGTGTGTGTTAATTTGCCTGTGCAAACAGATGTTCCAGATCTCTGTATTAATGAACTTGGCCATGGCAGTCACTTATTGACTCACTACAGGAATGTTTAGAGTCATTAGTGTAAGCTAGAAAATGTATGACAATGTTTGGTTACAATGCCTCCTCCTTGGCTAAAACGGCCTTTTCCCAACTCCTTCCTTTGCCACCTGAAGTATCCTTGTCTGGGGTGAACCCTTCACCTGTCACAATGAGCCCAGATTGTCATGATGAACTTGTATTTTTCATACAAAACCTGATTATCTCTTATTTCAGCTTTGTATTACTCCAGCTTTTTTTAATTTCAGTTTGGTACCTCCAGGCTAAGCAAGACTCCAGCCTGAGGTTTGTACACATCACTAAACTCCAAGCACTCATTTACATTTTTGTTCTTTCAGTCTCTCAAGTTTCCAGACTGAGAGAACAAAACAAGTTACCTTCATTGCCAAAAAGCTTCCTCTTCGTACATCTTGTCATTTACTGTGCCATCTCATTTATAGGCAAACCTTCTCATTTATATCCTGATGTACAGCTGACTTTTCCTCTGCATTTTAAAAGAAATTTATCCACCTACTTCTTTATATTCATCATATTTGAATCAATAGATAACACTGCTTTATTGTGCTTCTGGAAAAATATATCTACAGAGCCTACTACAGTGTCTTCAGACAGTTTTACCTCCCCCCTTCACCTACCTCCTTGGTATTCTGCCACATCACTGCAGGTCTCAGTGGAAAATACTTCTTCCCTTTGGCTGGGGAGAGGATGTTTTGACCACCTGTCAGCTCACATTTGGGGTTCAAATGCAGCTGTCCCAATAGCCACAGTTGGTGGTGCCAGTTCTTAGGACATGGCTTGACCCTCTCAACTTAAACAAAAGGGTATTTTCAAATCAGGTTAAACTTCACTGAAATCAGTAGAGTTAGCTACCACCACTGACAGCATTACAAATGACAGAGAAACACTCATTTCTAGGTAAAATCTAGGTACAGTGCATAGCAAGTATTCAAATGTTCTGGAAGAAACAACAACGTTGAGTATTTTGGGGTGCAGGGATATACACACGTGTGTGTGTGGAGGTGGGAGGGCATGGCCATGCATCTTTAAGGGCAACTTTACAGGTGAAGAAACAGGAGGACATCCCACAAAAACAATCCCAGGGTATGGCCACAAGGGACAATGCAAATAAGAGTGGAGCTCCGATGAAAACTCCCAATCAGAACAGTAAGAAAAGCAAAGTCATCTGTGTGGCTAATGCAGACTGAGCTCCTCCTGTACATGGATAAAGACTTTGGTCAATTTGGAATTTAAGAACAGAAATGAGCTAGAATAAGAATATTAGAAAATACACCACAAACATCAACTCTGGGAAGAAATCAAAGGATATGCAAGAGGGAAGAATGGCAGAGAGCCACTGGATGTTCATTTGACCCACTGAAAGGATTTACATTTTAGGAAGAGACTGACTGATGCAGCTGGGGACCCTGCCTTTCCCGTCAGTCATGAGGTGTCCAGACAGACAGTTTTAGTACGGGGAAAAGTGCTCTAAACCAGAACTGTCTAGGGTGAACTAAAATGGCTAAAGGATGGAGAAAATTTGCCCTGCACCATTGAGAATTTACAGGTATGAGAGACTGAAATGGTTAATGGTTTGCTAGAATCATAAAAGGACTTGCCCAATGTAGCAAACTGCAAAGAATCAGCTGTTCATTGACCATAAAGTGTACATATGCAGGGAAAAGTCCCAGTCCACCTGCTTTCAAGATAAGGCGACAGTATTTCCTCCCCTTGGGAAGCATGGCCCTTGAGTCCTACCCCAGTGTGGGTTTCTAAGATGCAGCCAGGATATACACCAAGAGCAAAGAGCTTTTTTTGTGTCATTTAAGACATAACCTATGATACCTCTTCCAGCACAGAAGGTGCTCCTGGTTAACAACCAGGAATCATTCTCCCATTGCCATTCAGTTTGCCTGTGGAGGGGCAGCAAGGGAATGACACTGGAGGATACCAACCCACTCCCTTGCCACCTTGCCATGAAGCAATACCCGAGGGAGGAAAAGCACCATTAGTCAGTGAGAAAATGCATAACTGAATTTAACCACTGTCTGGACTCATCTAGAGTTTTGGTTAGGAAAAATAAGGTAAAATCAGATCAGAATTGAAGAAAATATACCTTTTCAAAGGTAGGACAATTTTTTGAGGTCCTTTCCAACCTAGGTTATTCTATGAGTCTATGAAAATTCAAGTAATTTTAAATAGTTTTTATCCATTATTACAAATAGATGATAACCTAATTGTGCAACAGGTTAGACCAAGTAAAACATAAAAATAGCCTTGGCAAGGTGAAGTGGACAGAAAGTATAGAGGAAACAGTGTTTTCACAGCTGAACACAGACTGCAGCAATGTACAATGACCTTTCTGGCTTGGGCAGTGTACCTGTCACATCTGACAGTCCTAGAGAGGCAGCATAAAACAGTTCACCTCTCTCAGCTCCCAGGTTATCTGCAAATGATATCCTAAGGACAGCTAAAAATTCTGCAAGAACTGGGATATTTAACATAGGTCTCAAATAAACTGACAACTGCTGATCTGACCCTAAAGCCAAAGGACTGATAGCTGTTCCAAAGGCCTGAAGTTTATTGGAGATATGTTATCAGCAAAACAAAACTTCATCAGCATAATGAAAGGAAGCTGTTCACTGAACTGCCCAGATCTCCAAGTGTTCACAGATATGTAGAGTTTTGTAGGACTATATCCCTATCATAGAGTATTTTAAAAATAAATAAATTACCATTGTTGGGAAACTGTCCAGTGCGAGGATTGTGTATTTTCCTTTGAATGGTTTGTTCTGTTTCCCCCTTTCCAAAAATGTATGGTATATTCCTAAATTGTAACCGGGCCTTTGATCCCTCCCCTGTGAGCTTTTCATTGGTTCAAGCCTTGGGCCCGCGGGCCCTTCGAAACTGTGATAAGGGAGTGCTCAGAGGCACGAGGGTCTCTTTCTGCTTTTGGATTCCTTCCCCTTCCCCCTTTTCCCTTCCCTCTCCCTTTCCCCCTTCCCCCCTTGCCAGCGCTGGACCTGAAATAAACTCCTCCTGACTTCACCATCAAGAGCGATACTGTGTTTCTCTCACGGCTTGCTACTGCCTGCGGAGGCATAGCCCAGAGACACTCTGGAAGCCGCGGTGAGCTGCCGCAGCCCCCTTCCTTCTACGGAGCCACAGGGAATGTTGCCCCGAGACTCCTGCCCTCACTAGCTGGCAGAGAGATAGGCAGGGGTCACAGCAACAGTCCAGCAGACAGGTTTGCCACTTTCAAAGTTACAAAGGCTCCTGGCATTGTGCCAGTATCGGCTTACTCATGTTTCCTGTTCTCATACTGGATGGAATAAAGCAGTAAAAGTTTGGGAAGTAGCAGCAATTTGGAGAACTATTGACGTAAGAGTATGCCAAGTTGAAGTGGATGGCAACCATCTACAGCAAAAGAGTTATTTCCATGGGGGATGATCATTGTACAACCAGCAATAAAACCCTGACAGTGGTGACAGACACAGACTGTTTGCAGCTTGGCCTGTAGATAAGGCGGCTCTGATCAGGACTGAGCATCCATCCTGACAACACCTCGAACAGATTCCGCAAACCTGCTTAATTGGAAAAACTGCAGCACTGTGATTGTGCAGCCCGCATGAGGAAGCGACGCTGGTGCCTTGTCAAGACAGCCTCACTGAAGTGATAGATTGCAAACACTGCTCTAAGTAGAAAACAAAAATCTGATTTCTCAAAGGAGCAAGCATACTCAGGAAAAAAAATTACTGTCTTCTCTCATCTTGTACTCTGCAGAAAGGGAAATGTTGCTGATTTACCCACAGGTGATAAAGTGGGACTGGAAGAACAGATGCCAAAGCAGATAGATTCTTCCTGTGTACATGGGCTTCCATTTCAGGGCTGCATAAAAACCAGAAAAAAATCAAGTGCAACCCCAATACTATGAATACATTTCAAAATTTTAAAATCACTGAAAATGTTGAGATTTCTATGGCAGGATGGCCTCTGCTAAAATAAACTAAACAATGGACATGAAGATGATGAGTTCAAGGGAGGGTTTGAAAAGGATAAAGAACCCAAGCTGAAAGCAACACTTTGTCTCCATGACCACTGCCAGCTGTATTAGCTAGGTTCCATTTTCATGGTGAAGTACTACGCTCTGTGTGACAACGATGACAATCCCTGGGACTGCATGCAGACCCAGGAAAGAAATCTTGTACTTCTCTGGAGGCTGGAGGCTGGAAGTGAAAGTGTAAGCAGGGAGTGAAAGTACCTGCAGAGGTTTCAGTGATTTGGGCTCTTTGCGTTCACTACAAGAAATCATGTGACAGACAGAAGAATTCGACCTCTCAAGTTTTGAACTATTTATCTGCTTTCTGTTTGGCAAAAAAATTAAAGAAACAGCCCTAATTATGATATCTGGATTAAACTTTGCAGAAAGTGGCAAAATTAGCCCCTGTTTTGGCTTTGAGACAGAGGGAAAAGATTGGCTAGCTGTACCCCAGATGAGCTTATTTGCAAGGGTGCACATGGGCACCTGGCCAACCTGGGCAGAGCAGCTCTGCTCAGCTCTGCTCTGGACAGGGATGTATGTGATAAGGGAAGAAGAAAGTGAGAACTTAGATGGAGAAGCAGTGAGACATCTCAAAACAGAAGAAAGAAAACTACCTAGTCCATACTGATTTTGCCTGCATACTCAGGTCTGCAGGGCTAGCACATTTTTTAAAGCAATTTCCTCTGCATCCTTTCTGTCTTCATTCAGAAAATGTGCCCCAATACATGGAATTTTTCTTATCTTTACAATGTCCAAATCTGACTACATGTTGCCCTTGTTAACCCAAGACTTCACAGAAGTCAAAGAAATTTAGTTTTACTTACATTAAAAATTTGAATTCTTAAATAAAATATGACAACCTGCTTGGGAAAAAATAAAAAAAAATTTTAACTTCCCAAAAAGGCCGGGATTCAGTCCTTCCCTGGCATAGCTGTGTTCAGTGCTAATCAGCAGGCCTTGTTCCTGGATTCCCTTCACATTAATAAAGAAAAGCATCTTAGAAAAGCAGTGGGAAGGAATTATACATGGTTATTCACTTGGCCCTTTACTGAACCCTGAGTTGGTCTGTTCATTTTTTAAGAAACCTCACATTTTACTACTGTAATGCTTGAACAAAGTGAACAAACTCCCTTTTCTGCATATGCTCTTAAAACAACTCCTCATCAACTGAATTCATCAGCTCCCTGAAGGTACATTTTCAGCTAAGACAGTCAAGGTTATTTTCCAAGGATATTATTTCTGGGTTAGCATTTCTAGTTTCTGCCTACTCAGACAGCTAAAGCTTTTCACTGAAAGGATGGAAACCATATTCACAATCATGATCAAATCCATTGTGAAATATGTATCCACAAACTGAGCAGTTTTATCTTCCTTACCAGTGTGAGCCTTGAGATAGGCAGATACGCATCAGCTCAGATGAATTTCTGCAAATGTGTTCCAGAGAGGATGGCAAATAAAATCTTCCTGATTGGTCGTTTGGTGTGAGGAACAACGGACAAACTTTGGAAATTATTAGTTTCCCAAAAAACCACAAAGACTTTGAGAGTTACACAAGTCTGCTCAATGGAAAACAGCAGCAGTCACAACTATTAATTGCCATTAATTTTAACTAGCAATCCAGGTGATGCTGCTGGCTGGGGCTTCCCATGGGGATGGGCAGCCTCCAAGGGCCAGGCAGGTGGAGAGCAGCAGTTCTGTTTTGGTAGGGGTGAAGGGCAGACACTGGTGCAGGTTTGGGGAGAGGAAGGCAGGGTAACTCAACTCCAGAGCCCCACCGCAACCCTGAAGGCCCCCAGGACTTGTGTCACCTGGCAGGAGAGCTACCTGAGAAGCCCGGCTTGCAAGCCGCAGCTGTGTTTGGCTGATCTAGGAACACGGATGCGCCATCAGGCCCTGTATCCCCTGCCCTCCTCCCAGGGGTCCAGCTGCTCTGTTTGAGGTCGCTCTGGCACTGTGCAGTGATGTGATCCTGGGTATGACTGCTGGGAGAACAGCTCAGCTGTGGGAAAAGGATGTGTGGAGTAGGCTTGACCCAGATCCCCTGGGTTTGGTCTTAGATCTCTTGGTCTTTACTGGGATATAGTCTAGGGATGGGAGCACCTGGCCATGTGCCCTGCTGACCCTCATGGATGGGCTTCCCTGTCCAACCTTGGAGCTGCCTCTTCACCATGGATGTCTGGTGGATGTCTGAACCTGCTTATCCTCATTTCCCTTGCTGTATATGGATTCAACTATTCCAGGTTTCTGATCTGCTGTGTCAGCAAAAGAACATTCAGTTTGCAAGGTAATTCAAAATTTTTAGAAATAAATTGTGTTTGACAACTGTATAAATGGAATTAGCAATGTGGCAAACTGCACAATGTCTTCATGAATGAATCTGATGAGCAAAAAAACTTGGCCTTTAAGAGGGATAGGCATAATTTTTGCTTTCAAACATTTTATTCGAACATCAGAGGGCTTTTGCATCCAGAGACGGTAAATTCTGAAGGACCCTTATGAGCTGTTCCGAAAATTGTACCTAAGAAAAATCCTCAAGATTCCTACAAAGTAGCCCAAAATTGTTACACAGTACCCAGATATAGCACTAAAGACATTTACCTTTACATGATCTCCGAAAAGGTTATGTACTTGGTTCACATTTTCAGAATACTTTTAGAATTGTGTTCCGATTTAAAATAACAGGACCCCATTATCTAAAAGACTCATCAGTTCTTTTTGTTGTCTTCCAGATTATTCTAATATTTTTCAAAATTCAAGCATGTCGGTGTATGTAGCTTTTATATAAAATTACCTAAGTCACGAATTGTATGTAATTAATTTATCTCACCCCAGCAGCAGAAAGTTACTTGGCCCTAGCAGGAGAAATTATGGTGGCAATTTTAAAGGTTGTAATGAAATATTAGAATGGTCTTTTGCTTTCTAATATTAGATCACATCATATACCTCAAAAGCAGCAAGTAATTAAACTGTGGCTTCCTTTATTAGATAAGTTATTTTAAGGCAGTCAACAAATCACTAGCTCTGTGGTTAAAAATGCCACAACCTGCATTTTAGCTTCTTAGCTGTGAGCTTGGCTAGAAAAAAAAATCCTTTTCATAAACTTTTCTGGGAAAGATAACTACCACTGAATTACTGGTTTGTAGCTGATAAGCTTATCTCCTTTACTTCTGCACACCGATCTGGTGTGCATTGAAATTAATCTGGGACACACCCAAAGCATGTTTATCAGTGCACTTCTCCCTCCATGGCCCCCATGGTCCCGTGGCTGTTCTCAGGTGGGCTTCCTCCTGAGCAGCAGGCTGCACGTTTCACTGGCTCCGTCTCTGCAGTCAGCAGCCTCTTTCAGCAGCAGCTGGGTGATGCTATGGCTGCTTCCATCATTCCCTCCTCTGTGCATGCATTAGGCATGAAATCAAGCACACTTGTTGGCACGCAGCTTCATAACCTGTCCTAGATTTCTGGGGAATAGAGATTTTCCTGTCCAGTTCTCTTCCAGTTTCCTTATTCCCAAAAGGTTTGTCCAAGTTTTCCTCACTGACTTTTTCTGTTCCAGCACCATTTTTTTTTTTTTAAATTCAGAACATTGCTGTCATCCCAAATTTGTCTTGCTAAATACTTTTGCTTTCAATTCTAAGACTCCCACCCACCACCATTTATCAGTAAAAAAGATGAATTCAGATAAGTAATAAATCTTCTGAGCTCTTTAGTGCTTGCAGAAATGTTTATTTGCCACAAAGACTGACATGATACATGGAAAACTCATCTGTTGCATTTGAACTGTTAACAGTATCAACTGTTAATGCAGACCTTTCACATAAAGGAAGCCAGATAGCGTAAATTTTCCCCTTTAATCACTATTCAAAATGCCTCCGTATGGAAGCGACAGAAATTAGCTGTATTCAGTAAAAGCAGTAGGGACGTGTTAAACAAAGAAAACTCTTGTTCATTTGGCCTCTCACTGCCTGACTGTCACTTATGCTACCCACCACTACCCAGGTTTTCAGGTCAAGGGACAAAGTAGGCAATCATGTAAATGACTGCAGTACAGACCTTTTTCTCCCATCTGCCTGCAAACAGAGAAAAAGAGAAATAATGTTAAAAGCAATCACTGTTATTTCAGCCATCTAATTTTTCTGGGTCTTCTCATGTCTCACCATGGTTTCAGTGACCTTACCTACTTCAAAGAGAGTCACCAGAAAAAAACAGGGAGGGAAATAAGCTCCAAGGACTGTCAATGAGCACAGGAAGTTGCACTGTCCTTTCATAAGTGAGCCTTGATGAAGATGTTAGTTTGTAAGTAGCATGACATTCCAAGAGAAAAATAAAGCTATAAGGCTTTTAAAACACTTTCTGCAGCTCAACAAAGAATACCATAAATGCCTATCATTACCCTACACCATTTTGCAACAGAAATAGATTCAAATTGTTTTGATATAAAAAGATACAAATAATTGAACAGAGAAAAGAACAGCTATAGGCAGGAAAGCACAAAGTTGCAGAATTTACTACAAAAAAGTGCACGTTAATAAATAGGCACATTTGAGCTTCTTATGGTCACATATATGACATTCAAAAGTCCCGGTTCAGACTTGTGTCTCATAGATTTAGATTTTGCTTAGACAAAGACCAAATGAACCCAAAATCTGCAGAAGACAGAAGAGACCAGGAGAGAAGGAGGAAACACTCCTTATCAACAGGCAGCAGCAGCTCCTAAGGAGAGCTGTGACAAGCATCCATCACCTGTGTGCTCAACAACCCACTGCAGCAGATGCAGAGCAGCCTAACAAGAAACAGCCAGATCTGAAACTGGCAAAAGATTCCAATCCAACAGGAAAAGGTTTTCAATAGGTTATGGCCAAGAGTGAATGCAGGACACTGGAAAGCTGAGTTCAGTTAGGTGCTAGCAGTTTTGCAGTCGGTGAAGTCTTCTCTTCAATGTGCTTTCTCCCTCACAAAGTAATGACTCACCACTGTTGTGCTCACCAGAAGAGCTGTATTTATTTTCCTCTACTCACTAATGAAGTTGGTTCTCATCACTTTTCAGTGCAGCCACTATTTCCCTAGATAAATGTTGAATAAGAGAGAGACAAAGAGGAAATCATTGGTTTCCCCAGGCATCCCTGAGGAAAGACTTTATAAACTTGCCTAACTTGCAAAGCAAATCCCACCCTACACATGGAGACCCATGAACAGATTGTTTGGGCCTGGATCTGCCACAGCAAAGAAGCCTGAAAAAGCAAAATTTTGTGATTCCCTTCTGGAACATGATTATGCCTAGCCCTTGTTAAGTCAGTGCTAATGGCTTAAGGTCTGCTGTACTAAGTTGTTAAAGTTAAAAATAATCCTACACATGATGTTTGTGATTAAGGCACTATCCTTTGGCTAAATAGCAGATTAAAGAAACTCTGTAAGGGTACAGACTCATCTTTGAGCCCCAGCTTAGACTCCTTTCTCTAGTGACCTATGTAAGAAACATAGATGCCCCTAGTGCATCTATTATGTCAGAAAACTCATTATAGCACTTTCATCTGAGATACTGCAGATATTAATGTAAATGGGAATGCACTGACTGAAACCAAAAATAATATCTAAACAAGTTATGTTAATAATGACTGCATTAATTACTTAACAGCACAGGCCAAACATACTAATATGGATGTGACCTTATGATACATCCACAGCCACAGAAAGGATGAAATATGACATTCCTCTTCACGGTTAATCTGGCTACATTGCCATCTATGCTATGATATGGAAAAGCTTCCAGAAATGGCTAAAGGCTGCAGCCCTTAATTATATATTAACAGGTAACGTTACTCTCTCTGTGATCAAGGAAATTAATTTTCATGAGGAAAGTACCAGCTTTACAATTCTTTTTTTCTTCAGAAGGTAACAGTAATGAGATGTTGGACAGACAAAATACTAGTTATGGCAAGCTTTCCTTATTAACCTCATACAGAAAAAGAAAGTGTAACACACCACAATAACACCACAAGAAGTACTCTGAGTTCTTAGAGAGGCCATGAAGGACAGATATTAAATTTTGGGAAAGTTTATAGGAAGGCATGGTCTTTAATAAGGCCTCATTCATTTATTAGTGAGAACTGATAGTAAAGGACTTCCTGTAAGGTATGAGGCAGGAGGGGAAAAGAGCCATACACAATTAAAGAATGGCTATTGACAAAAAGCCTTTGGCCTTTTTAATTTATTTATTTGGCCTATTTATTTCCTCCATAAGGGGCAAACACAACAATAGCTTTAAGACCTGGTTCTGTGGAGCTGCACAGCAGGCAAGTGCATGCAAGAAAATTCCTCCTTTCCCAATTTACCACGAGTGACAGGCAGGATTGCTCCCTGCCCACAAAGGAAGGGAGGGAGCGCAGCTGGAGGTGGCTCAGCCAGGGCAGAGGGGAGTCCAGGACACCACATCAGGCTCAGCATGCCCATGGCTCAGCAAATGACACCTCAGAGGCTGCTGTGCACTGCCAGGAGCAAGTGTTTTGCAGGCGAAACAGGAAAGAAGCTGGTTTATGCTGGATTCCAGCACTGTAGGATGATCTTGTGTGTGCTGTAACCCTGGAGAGGGGATGGCTTTTCTATTGAACCTAAAAGATGCCCACTCCTCATCACAATGCAACCAAAACCTTTCTGGAGTTTTCCATCAATGGGAGAGGCATCCTGGGACAGACCAGGTGACCACCAGGACATCCTCCTGGGCAGGGGACAATTTCCAAGATTTAGATATCTAAGCTTTCTGATTCCAAGGAAATATTCAGCATCTCACACAACAGTGTGGAGTATTTCCTTGGGTAATTCCTGTTCTAGACAGGAGATGCCTTTCTCATTACCTTCAGTTTTGGTGGAACTGGCACCATGCTAGTAGTGCCACCCACATGTAGCAAACCACAGTGCTACATGTGGTTTTGATCATTGCAAGACAGCATCTTCTAATGCAAAATATTTTTATTAAAATTTCCAATCAGCTATATGGATCATCTTGGAATTACACCATGAGATTAGCTCTGAAAACAACCAATTTTTCCCAAATGTTTTCTCTGACGGATTTGAAAATGCCTTTGCATACATTACTTCTGAACCAATCTTGTCACTAAATCCTATATGCAGACACTGAAAATGTCTCTTTATTGCTGTTCATCATTGGATAAAGCAATTGCAAACCTTTTACAATGTGAACTGATAGTGGCCAAAGCCAGAATGTGAGTGATTCATGTAAATCAACAGCTCCCAGCCGTATTATAATGGATTAAGGATGCAAGACAGAGCATTACTAGCAAGCATCTAGGAAATAAAAAAATTAAAAGCATCACCTCTCCCTGAGTCTCGCACCAAGCAGCAGGACAGATGACCTCTCAAATTGTCTACTCAAGCAGAGAGGGCAACACAGAGCACCATTAATGGGAAGGTCCGTATGACTGTGTAACACTCGCCTATTTATAAGTTCAGAGGAATGCAGCATGCATTATTTATTTAGTTGTGCTACATGGTAATTAGCAGGGCTGGAGACTGGAGAGCACAGCCAGTTAAGAGGTCAGATGTGCTCCCGTCACAACTCTGCTAATCCCCAGCAATCTGCCTCAAGCTGTCAGCACCATTTGCAAGTGCTCTGTTATCTGCTGCAGTGAAGTTGGGTAGCCATGAGTCTCCTTGGGCTTCTTAAATAAAGTCTTCTTTTTCTTTATATAGACTTTGACAGAAAGAAAATAATTCACATGTTCTAAAATAAATATTCTGTGGCCTTTTTTGTGTGACCTTTCATTGCTTTAGGGATTTGCAAGAAATTATTATTTTCGCAATGGAGTCAGGAAAAACAGTCAAATTTTGTCCAGGAAATCAGGTTTTCCTTAGAAGCCAGCAATTTATACAACACTTTCACAGTAAAAATATTTTTACAAAATACCAACGGTTAATGTTGGACTTTTCTTTGGCATCTCAGCTGTACAGACCTGACAGCCAGGTGGCTCAGTGACCATGGCAGATAGAGGAATGAGGACTCAGATTACTGTTGGTGGAAACAGGGTGAATCAGATACGTGGACAGGCTGAGTGAGTGGCTTGGCACTGTGGTGATGACTGGAGAATTTTGGCAGCCCGATAGGGTGCAGAAAAAGGCTGTGTTTTCAGGATGTATTGAACTATAGGAGGAGAAAAGTTAGTTATGATTGATATGGCACAACAGGACCTCCCAGCACCCTTCCATCTATGAGAACTTAGGCTTGCATTGCCCTTCCCTGCCGGAAAGCAAACATCAGTGGAAAAAACTGTCCCCCACATGGCAACTGAAGTACGTTCATCCTGCAAGCAATCAGATGTTGAGATACTTACCCTAGACAGTTATCTCACAAAGTCACCAGACTACAGACCTTTGAGCAGTCTGATCATTGCTGCTTCATACCAAGAGGCTTTCAGAACCCAAGCAAACCAGGCACCTTGACCTCATGCTTCAGGCTCAAGTGCAGCCCTGCCCCAAAGGGCTGCTGAGTCATGTTCCCTGAGAAGATGGAGAAGAGCAGAAATGGGAAACAGACACCTGACTTTGCAAAAAGCCCAGCTGCTGTTGGCTCATCCCTCCTACAGTGCAGAAGCCACAGGTTCTGGGTTCACGGTTCTGAGGCCCCTGAGCTTTAGGTTTTCTGGTCAGAATACCAGCAGGTCCTGCACTGTGGAGTATCTTCCTCCTAAGCCATCTCATCTGCTGACTAGCTTCAAAGCTTATCAAAATAATCTTAAGCTGACAAGCTACTTAGATAGCTTCCTTCCACACCTCCAGGTCTTAGGGATAGGAATTCCAGCTCATCTCCCTGTAGCACACCCGGCCTCCTCACAGTCCTTTGCTGCCAGGCTGTTGTGCAGGATGTCTTTTCTCCCTTACACTCTCTCAGCTACATAGCAGTGAAGTGAACTAGATCCATCCTGCCCCTACCCAACCCTCCAGTGTTTCTGCAACAAGTCCTTCCTTACAGTCTGATGCCTGTGCACAGTCTTTGGTAGGAATGGAAAGCCACACACAAAATGGTGTTCTCTAATCCAGCACTGAACTAGAAAGAAACTGGAAAAGAAATAGTAACTTCAGGGGAAGTAGAAATATTAAAAGTTTTGACAGATGAGTTGGTTAGGAACCTGGTGAACTGGCAGGAGAATCCAGTTTCTGTTTCTTTTTTTCTTTCTTTAACTTAAACCTGAATTAATTCAGGGAAGCCCTGGGGTGCACATTAACCAGAAGGTCAGACTAGGTGTTCAAGGCAATCCACTCTGTCCTTTTGGTGTATGAAAATCAATGAAAGAGATGAAAGAAAAGGCACCTCATTCTCTGTACCAGATTCCAGCACAGAGACCAGCCTGAACATCAGTGCACAATGTCTCAGCCACCAAAAAGGCACTTCTCCCTTCCTACTGCAGTCTCATGCTGCTCTCCAGGCTCTTACACTGAGCTAAGGCAAGGTCCTTCTGGCATTGCAGATGGACAGTGCGTGTGCTGCTCTTTTAGCCCCCATGCATCAGACTCCTATGGATCACACTTTTGGGGTCCCTGAATCCCTGCATGCACACGAAAGGACTGTCATTTGGGAGATTTCACAGGAACAGGCTTTTCATTACACAGTTTTACTGTTACAGTGTCATCAGCTGCACCAAGAAGTCTAATCCAGGTTTAGACAAACCTGGATTCATCTCCATTCATAAAGGAAGAAAAAAAACAGAAAAGGCCATTCATTACTAAATAATACCTCTTTGAAAACATAGCACAAAGTTTTTTGTTAATCTAGGACATATTATCATGTCAGGGTCACTGTCTAATACAGTGACAGTCCTCCCAGGTTCAAGCAGTTACAACTCTGCATGGAGCTCCATTTAGAGGAATGTTTGGCAGTCTTAGCAGGGGTAATCAGGCTATAAAGAAACTGAAGCTATAGGTTACAGACCTGGACATGACACATCTTTCCCAAGCAACCTTGAACCAGTCTCAGAAAACCAGCATCTTCAGACTTAACTTGAGTCTAGACTGCCAGTGTAAGTTCCTCTCAGCCTCAGTTTTCTCCTCATTAACTATCAGCAGAGCTGCCCTGCCGCTGCTGGGGTTGAGGCTCAGCTCAGGGAAGTTTGCAAAGTGCTCGGACACTCTTAGATCAGAGAGTGATCAGAGAGTGCAAAGCAGGAATGAGAAACATTTTCTTCCTGAGGCCCAAACAGGGTTTTAGCAGGTTACATATTAACCTCTTGTTCTCCAACAGTAATTCCCAAAGGAACCCAGCCAACACGGTGGGGTGGCATGGTCTACATGAAATGAAGCTACAGGTTATATCCAAACACATCCCAACTACAAAGTAGCATGAGGTGATTTATTAGGCACTTTTGGAAATGTTAACACATTTCTACAGCAGACACCAGTTGCGAGTAATTCACACAGCTGACTTAGAGGAGAAATTCTATGATGTGCTAAAAGCCACTAAGAGTACTTTTGCAAAGTATCGAAATTGCAATTTGAAACTAGAAAATCCTGACTTTTACCTCACTGTTTGATCTGAGAGTAGGTTGCCTTCCACTTAGAGCTGAAACTCCATATGCAAGCGATTTTTTATTCCTACTCAAATTGCTTTAGTTATTTTTAGGTCATATGAGTAGAATAAATATCATTAAGGATTTTTCAGGCATTTTTAGAGTCGCTTCCTAACTAAAAAAGATATCCTTTTCACAAAAATATATTCTCTAGTCATCTATCCATAAAAGCACTCAGATCTTTTGATATTGTAAAAACCAAATAATGAAAAAATACTGAGTTAACCACATTAGGAAAGCCAATACTGTACATTTATGGTAGCTATTCAGTATAAAAACTTTTAGCAAGCACAGGTACAGAGCTGGACTGGAGGCAGAGCCAAGCTGTGCTATAGCAATTTAGAGAAAGAGACCAAGCAATTAGAAATAAGGACTGTGAAGCAAATGACATGCCATTACCACTAATATCTCACAATGAAGTTTGCTAGAACATTCTTTAAAAACACTCAGCTTAATCCATGGACATTAGCCCAAAGAGCTCTCCCATCACTATTTTTGGGCAATGGAGTTTAGTGGCTAGGAATGTATCCCAAGCCAGCAGGTGCAGCCTGTGTTTCCAGCTCTCCAAGCACCATGCTTAAGCCATCTCTGTTGTCTGCCATTGCTTCTGTTCCTGTCTTGCCTGTTCTGAACATGGAACATTTTGGGGGACAGTGGCCTCCATGCCTCTTGGACAGGGCTCAGCACAGCAGGGCTCAGATCTCAGCTGGACACCTTCCATGCTGCCCTCATGGGAGCCCCACAGAGGGAACAGGCCAGCTGCACTCACACAGCACCACCCTGTACTCAGCCTGAGATGGCTTCACAGACTGCTCTTCCGTGCAATCAGCAACATCACAAGCCTGCTTTTCTCCATGCACATGTTCCTGCTGCCTTATCTGCATGTTGGACACCGTCTGTATTTCTCCTTCATCCTGGTCATCTCAGCAACCTCCCCACTACATGGAATAACTGAGAGTTTGCCAGAATAACATCCTCTTCTGCTCAGCCAACTGATAGAAATAAAACTAGGAATGTTACTTGCCTACAGTCCCAGGAGGTGTACACAGTAGAAGCAAGCCTATGACTGAGAGCTTCCTTGACTGCCCCCATCGCCAAAGGGTTGCCCTTTCCTTTTTTTATCCAGACAGGCAGTAAGTTCCTGTCACAGGTGCTGAATTCAGTGAGACTTGTCCTCTTGGGTGTTTGCCACAAATCCTTTTTGTCAACTGCCAGAAAAGAGTCAAAAAGAGATGAGACTTTTTGGGAAGGATTTTACAGAAAAATAAAAATGGCATGAGATACCTAGGGAACACAAGAGAAGTTCAAGCAGGAAGCAGGACATGAGATGCTGTCCTCTCTGCTTCTCTGACACATCTACTTAGGCTGGAAGAGATAATTCTCTGATGTTTCCAGGTCCCAAAATGCCAGCACTGGAGCCAGGAGGCCACTGCAACACATCTGACACACAGAACAGAGCAGCCAAGGACTCATTCACGCTCAAAGTTGCACCTGCTCTGCTGTCAGCCATCCTTAGCTGTCCATAATGAGCAGAAGGTGACAATACAGGTGACAATGGAGACAGGCTACGGGGCAAAAGTTGGTAAGTAATTAAGTGTTCTGAGTGACTCTGAATACTGAAAGAGAAGCACGACCTGCTTAGAAACCAGGAGTCACTACCTGATGAGTTCCAAGTCTGAGTTCTAAGAAAACTGACCAACTGTCGAAAGAGAGAACACAAATCCCTTGCCACTCTGCAAGATGCACGCGTATTTCTGTGTACACTTATCCTGATAGTTCAATTAACTGAGACTTAAGCCACATGCTTAAGAATGCCCTTCACAGTGCAATGCAGTGAAGTCACTATGGACAAGTACGACACAACAGTGAATACGCGGCATTATTTCCAGAAATTAGGAGATCCAGTCAACCCCAAGAGTTCTCTTCCTAGGAATTAAAAGAAGAAGCAGCACTATCTTCACCTCTTTCATTAACCTGAAGCTCAAATATGCACATTTCAAAGAAGTGCTCAGCATTTTCAGTACTTCACCCCTTTCAAAAAGAAGATAAAAGAACACAGCTTTCCAAGGTGTTTGGCTGGATCACACTCAAAAAAGATTTCTAGTCGCGAAGCCATACAGCCATTTCATCACTTCGTCCAGTGAATCTCCTTCAACATATACCAGTGAGAAGAGTAATCCCCAGCAAATGCTGGCTGTAGCAAGGGATTTTCTGCTCCACTACTTCTGAACATTGCCAAGCAAACACTGGACAAATTGCACAAGGGAAGGGGTCAGTGCCATCGTGAATATTTCTACTAGACAGCACAACAAAATCCAGCACAGAGAATAGAAAGGTAGAAAAATCCTTGAAAAATCACTTTTCAAGTATTCTTTTACTCAGTACTACTTGTTCTTCAGTAAAACACTGCAGAGTGACTCCCTTGCAATCAGAAGGAGAAAAAACCTTTGTTCTTGGCAATCTATTTTTGGAAACTGAAAATCTCATTCTGCTTTTTTCTTAATTCCTGCTTAGAGGAATTTTGTGATAAGGATGTAAGCCTTGTAGCTTATTAGAAACGATACAATTAACATTTTAAAAACCTACAAGTATTGATTTTTTTGTATTAAACTTTGCTTTTATAGACAATCATTGCATAGACAAATTTATCTCTCTTAGGTATTTTTCCAATTTCTAACACTTGTCTGCATGCTAGCACTTACTGTCATACATTTTCTTCTAGGCTTATTTACCCTTTCTGCTGTTTTTCTGTCCTCCACATAGCGCTTTTTTTAAAAACAGGATCATCATTCAACCCTGTCATTTTATCTGGATTTCTAAATTTTTGTCTCACTAGCTGGTTTTCCTACTAGGTTAAAGATTACTCTTCTATCCTAAAAACCATACATTTGGAATTTTTTACCACTGAATCTCAGGCTGTAGTTTCTGGAGTAATTGTTATTTTGTCCCCATTTTTGCTCACCCTCAGAATTTCACCAAGTATCTCAGAAATTTTGTGATTTATCAGAGAGACTGTTCTTGTAGATCTGTGCACAAAAATGTCACACTAACCTTCAGAGTTCTAGACCAAATTCTGGAGATGAGAATCTGAAAGGATATGACTCTGATGGCAATTAGTCCTTCCAAAATGTATTTGAGTTATGTGATGCTGCATTTTCATGAAGACCTTTGATTCTAGAGGGTCTTGGCTCATGACTATTTATGGTTAGTTGACTCATGGTTAGTTTACAATCAAATTTGAGAATTCAAGTATCACCACCACACACCAACTGTTGCATCTGAATCCACATTGCTGCTAGTTCTGATTCCCACTATGTAATGTATCTTCAGACCTCATGACTCTCACCTCTGACCTCTCATCCTCACCACATCATTCCCACTAACTCCTAGGACTGCAAGGACAACAGCTGCATGATAAAAGTGCCATCTGCCATGGCACTATGGTCCTCCATTCCTTTCAAGCTCAACCACTTGCACAACCGTGACCCCTATAACAGGCTGTGTGTGAATTGTACCAGTTTGATTAGACCCAGACAACAACAGAGTAGAGGAAGAGGCTGGATTCTATTCTGGGCTCTGCTACTGATGTAACACAAAAACTGGCAGACAGCAAAGCACTTTGCCCTTGGTTGCTGAAAACTGGGAGAGTGATAGCTATGCCTATCCTGACATAAAAAATATTTTGAAACAGTTGGCTGAAAGCCACTATATAAATGCTAACTATGTATTATGAGACACTGCTCCTACTTTAGGGCTCTTTCTCATTCACAGATGTTATGCACAAACCATCTACTTAGCCACAACCGTATTTTTTAAATCATAGGACACCTGGTGAAAATAAACTCAGTACCCATCTCCTGGGAAGGGAAAAGAATGATCCTGACTCTGGCAGCAAACACTCACTGCACCTCATTACAGTTTCTAGCAGAGTAAAGGAACCAATATTAGCATACTGCTCTGTACAGCAATAGCTTGATAAAACTCCATGGTGTGTGTTACCCCGTAAAGCTGACTAATGGACCTGTCTGGCATTGAAGTCTATAGATCCATTAATTCATTTTATGAAGAGAAAAAGTCTCCCGAAGTATTTTCAAAATTCAAAACAGGATGCTGATGGTCAGGCAATCCTCTGACTGGCACTTAGTGCTGGAATGTGTCACTGCCCACAGAAAGAACAAACAATCTCTCTTAAACCTATCTGCAGAGGCGCAACTAATACACAACAGTGGATATACTTGGTGGGAACAAAGGTTCATCTAGCCTGGAATGACATTTTCAACAGCAGACAATATCAGACACTTAGAAGCAAGATGAATTTGAAATGTTTTTCTCCCATCATATCATCCTTACTCCCACCAGTCTGGTCCCCACAGGGTGAAGCTGTGACGAAGGTGCAGACCAGTACATATAATAGCCATCACTGGATCTCTTCTCTCTTAGTTGTCTAATCCCTTTATGAAGCAACCTGTGCTTCTGCTTTTCACATCCTTTGGCAACAAACTGGAGCAACAAAATGCAGTGTACCCTTATACCAGCATCACAGCACCATGCTCTGCACCTGCAGTGAAGGGGAGAAGGACTAGCCTGGTTCCTGATGGTGGTAGTCCCAAGCCAGCTTCCTGTGTCCAACAAGAAAAGGAGGAGGATGCTAGATGTGCTATGCAGCTTGTCCAAAGCATAATTTAGGACAGTTTTCAGCTGTTCTCCTCTTTGATCTAAACCACAAATATCCAAAAGAAGCAGAATATTACACTGAAGAGCTGAGGAGCTTTCAAAGAGGCAGCATAAGAACATGCCCTGTTTCCATTTCTAGTTAGTTGTCATCCTTGTTGGACATCCATACCTTCACATCCCCTCCATAGGAAAACTCAGGGAAGACAGGATCAAGTTGCCTGCAGGTGAGATGAAGCCTGCAACAGCCACAACAAGCTTCAGGGGATAGGTACAAGCCAGGTTAATGTGCTGCCCTCCATCAGGAAGAGCACTTCCTCATGTGCCTCTTTGTGTACACTCCTGCAGAGGCCCCTTCCCCCTGCCATTTGTCAGCAACCACGTTTGCATAACTTGAGTCAGCAGCTACAGTCACTCTAGTTAGTCCTTGCACAAGAGTGCTCAGCCTGTGTAGCTACCACAGCTAAAAGAATTGGGGGAGCACCTGTACCAACCCCTCATGGGCTCCTCTGGCCATGAAGACTTTATTCTCATGCATTTTAGGCCATAAACTGGAAATGACAGCAAAGTAATCAGGAGAGTATCATGCTGCGCCTCCTAACTCTCCTGAGCCTCCACTGATTATCTAGGAGAAATCCAAGCAGACACAGAATTAAATCACTTCCCTTACATTGGACTAGCCGAAGCTGCTCTGTAAATGACAGATTGCTAACAGCTCCCTTAATGACATCACCCAATATGTCATAAAATCTGCTGCCAACACTATGGATTTTTTCCCCCCTGACAGAACTGTTCTCTGGCTGTGGAGCAGAAGTTTCATAGGCAAAATGTGGCTCAAGAAATAACCTATAAAAGGTTCTCAGTGCAGAAGGTAAGTACCACCCAAAAACTCACTGAAGAATAAAATTATCCTTGGCACTGCTTTCCTGGAACAGTGCCCCATGTCAGATTTTTCTAAGTGTTTGTGATTGAAATTATCCATCCACCATGTCTGCAGGTAGCGCTAAAACTCACAGCTCAGGAACAGTATCCAGATCTTTGCCAGATTACTAGCCTTGGGTGAAAACTGTTACCTTCTTACTGCTTTCATGCCTTTGGAAGGAAACTCTTCCCAGATGGGTATTGCATTAGAGAAGAAACAGATATACTTGTAGTACAATAGCAAGGATTATTTACCTGGAGTTTCACTATTATCCCTTTACTTCCAGGCTCACATCAGTTCTTTTGCCAGAACTGCAAGTGACAACCAGAGCACACGGAGCACGAGCAGCCTTTGAGAGTTTCTCAGAGACAATTTGCAGGTTCTCTATTTTTCAGACACCAGGAATCTAGCTTGCAGCAATGC
Organism: Dryoscopus gambensis; assembly: GCA_013389985.1. NCBI lineage: Eukaryota > Metazoa > Chordata > Aves > Passeriformes > Malaconotidae > Dryoscopus > Dryoscopus gambensis. The sequence continues at coordinate 80,468 of WEIT01010378.1, read as the reverse complement.
ACCACAAATGACTACCCATCTTTTAAAAGGTTACAGTAGAACTCACTTGGGCAGCCATCAACCATGACCACACAAAGAGTGCTTACTTACCCATTCCTCTAATTCTATGCTACCTGTATTCTCACCAGCATGCCTTGTGTGAGAACTAGCACAGCTTCACAGGATGTTTTCAAAAAAAGACAAATACATTCACGAGAATACCTCACTAAAGGGAGTCAACGGTGAAGAAGGAGAAGGTCCTCCTTCCTTATCCAGACAAACTAAATTCTGCTTCATAGTGCAGTGCACTGAAAGTCTCCAAGGTTTGGTCCTTCTGATCAAGGTGAGGTTGTCGCTCTCCACTCAGTTACAGAAATTCAGTGTTTGCTGCTGTTCCTCTAAGTCACTCCGTAAACAGATCCTCTTCTCTATGCATGCCATATTTCCTGCATCCCATCACCTATCCACTCAAAACAGTCACAGCTGAACAACCAGAACATGTATAGGAGAAGGAAAAAGTGAAATGCTAAACCTTGTGTGAACTTAAAGCTACTGCACTCATCTGCAAGGTTTCAGGATGTGGCTCAACTGTCTTTGGCAACTCCTCGTGTATGAAGTGTACTTCTGTTCCCTGCAGCAATTCTTGCCAACAGAACACCCTACAGCACACCAGTGTGCTGGGGTTGCTGAAAACCCGCGGTCTGAACAATCTGTCACTCATGTACGTTCAAAAGAGAATCACTGCAGAGGCACTCACTGGCACTGTGAATAAATGAGCCATGAGATATATATCTGGCTATGCTGCAGTTCTTTTCTGAAAGAAAAAGCAAGTCAAAAAAGAAGTGTAACACTCGGCTGAATGCTGAAGTGACCAAATAAATAGGATTAGCTAAACCTTGCTTATCTGTCAGTCATTCCTCCCGGTACGGAAACAGTCCTCTCAAGCCTGCCCATGATGATGATCGCCTCAGTACCTCTTTGGGTTCCTGAACTGATGCATTTCAAGCTATGTCATCTGGTTATGGTATGCACTCATTTTGGTCTTGTCATTCAAGGGAAAAACATGGTTTGGCCAAATGTGTTGCACTACAAGTACTTCCAGTGCACGGAATATCCCCCATGAATTTTGTTCTCAAATTCAGAGCTGCACTGCCATGACTGCAAAGTGACAGATGTCAAAACTAAGCTGAGTAGCTCATTAATGCAGAGATAAACACACAGAATATGTTGTTTGGAATGACAACGCAATGTGTTTATATATGTATGCCACTATTTATCATTCTACAGATGGTTGTTCACAGTGATGTACATCCACAAATATGTGTAATTTTGCCTTTTCCTTTTTTAAGTAATTTCCATTTTTCCATGTTTACACTGACTACTTCTAAGATGGCCTAGAGATCTCTGAGTTTCTCTGAGGGCAAGGGATCACGCTGCACAAAGCAGACCAGAATCAGCATGCAATCAGTTCTTTGCAGTAATAACAGTCCATTTTTAAAGAAATTATCTTGCTCTCATTTTATAGCCAGGAAAGCCCAGAAAGGTGAAATGACTTCCCCAAGGTCGCACAGCAGGCTCTGCTCAGTACATAGTTACTATTGTTGCAAATTGGGTAGCTCATCAAGCTTATGCTACTCACACCACTCAGATACAATTCAAACAATAATTAATATTTCTCTTGCAGTTTGCACGGCAGTCAAAGCTGGAGGCCACAATCAGGATTCAGCTTATGCTGGGCTCTGTTCAAACACCAAATCAAATCCAGTCCCTGCTCCAGGGGGGCTTGCCATCTCTGTAGGGACATAATTCTGTGGGAACACAAATTGCACTGGAACGGGAGGGAAGGAGAGAGGGAGAGACAGAAGGCAGTAACCTCAGTGTAAGGTTGGTTTCACTTCATTTTGGATAACTGTGAAGTTTTGAAACTTATTATTACTTTATTTAGGTTAGCAAGAAATATAAATGCATTATTGACAGTCACCTGGCTAGTTACTTAGGTAGCAGTTTATCTTCATAATCTTGATTGCACAAATACTTTACTTTCACTCCTGTGGTCTGATTACACTGAGAGACAGCAACTGAACTCTGCTCTTCAGGGGACTGCCTCACTCTGCACTCACCCAATACTTAGAGTGCACTCTACTTCCTAAGGAGTGATACTATACTTAATTTTACAACTCTCTAATCAGCTGTTAGGACAATTCTTGCTGTAGACCTTTTTATACAATATGTGTTTATACATTTTACAGCACATGACAATTTGGTACACTAGCCATGAGCTAATGAATTCATTTCACTCATGCGAGCTGAAAACTGCTACTAAGCTCTGCAGTAGTAAAACATATATTAACTCCCACCTTACTGTCTCTCTCTGCACCCTAATGTGGCTCCATGCTAGCAGAATGATATGTACCAAATGACCATATAGCCATTCTTGTTCAGAAGACTTAACTAAGTCTAATATAAGAATTCATAGCTCCTCTAATACTGAATGACATAGACACAATGGGATTATTTTCAAGAGTAAGATTGCTCAGTACCAAGTCAGGACTGCTGAATGGTCCTTAGAAGTTAACTTCTAAATTTTCTGGTAGGGATCTGCTACCCTATTATTTATTGTAAAGCATGTATTTGTATAAATAATGTAAAAGTGCATACAAGAAATATTTGATTGACATCCAAAAATTCAGATGGGTGGGTATTTTTTTCAGATTTCAATTAAGCCAAGCATTTAAAACATGCTTCCTGTCCATCAAAGCATGTGCTTATAAATCCTTTGCTCAGGTGATGTATTCTATTGAAATAACCAGCTTTTCATTGACAGTAAGAGATTCTAGACCAGCACAATAATACCATAAGGTACTCTAGAAGAGCTTGAGAATTCACAATTTAAATACATTATTTTACAGAGCAAAAAGAATGAGCATTCATTTACAATGACTTTCCTTGCTCCTATTTTCACTTGGCTAAATCCACATATAAATTAATGACCTATCACAATGTCTGTTGGGGATACAGCATCAAAAACTAAGGCACTGCAGAACTTACATAAAAAATACTAATGCAATTTAATTTTATGTGGTGCTGTATTTCCCCGCTCCTTTTCTTACTAAATGCCTGCCCTTCCCACATTGTTTTCCCTTCCCCGCCCCTAGCCCTGGCCACTCCCTCAGGTTTTCTCTATTGGTCCCAATACCCCAACTCCGCCCATGCACCGCCCCTGTGCCCATGTGGCCATTAGTCCATGTGCTCTCTCCGCCCCCCTCGCCCCTATAAAACCCCAGGCTCCACCGCATTTGGTTTTTCTTCTTTGGGGGCCCAGCATGTTACAGTGTGAATAAACATCGTCTGAGGTCCCCGTGTGGGGAGCCTTCTCGCCTCATTTATCACCACCATGTTGCGGAGCCAACAGCAGCCGGGGCACTGCAGGGCAGCTCGGAAGGGCTACGGGAAGTGGAACAGCCACTCTCCCCAAGGCAGCCCTGCAGCGCTCTCCGGGAAGGTTTGCAGCTTGCCTTACCATCGCAGAAACAAAACAAACTGCAACAATTTTGGACCATTCAAATTTTTCAGATATTGATCTTAGTTGCACAGTACTGCCTGCATTTGTTCCTCTCTGTCAGGCATCACTGAAGCTCAGCAGAACTGAGGTATTTACTTAAATTATTAGAACCTGGCTTTTAGTACTACAATAAATGGAAGCAATAAATAACAACAGCTTTCTCGAGCAATTGCCACTAGGTATTTTGCAGTTCTTCATACACCATCCACTAATCTCCTTTAGCATCAGGTCATTCAAATTCCTTTATCATTTTCTGATACCTGTATTTATGGCACTGTGGTTTTCTTTTAATCCCAGGCAAAAGCACATTAAGAAGGAACTATGACTGACAGAATATTGCTAAGCAGAAACAATCCTCCCTAAAATCAAATTCGTAAATTCAAGACACAAACAAGCATAACCACAGAGGGCAGGATTCAGCTCTACACTGCGAAACCTAACTGAAAGTGTTTTACAGGCAAGTTGAGAGTAGAACCAGGGTTTGATTCACTTTGCCAGCATGCTGGTGCCTAATGATCATTTGAGCTGTTCTACTGCTTGTGAGATATCTGTGTGTAGATGACAGTGAACCTACAGAAGACCTGTGTCCTGCTGAAAAAGCAGTCAGAGATCAGAAAGGATCCCCCAGGCATTTTAAGACCAGACAACTGGATGTAGGTAACTGCTTGATGGCTTGGCTACCACAGACTGACATGATATCCTAAGAGCCTGAACACTCCTGGATGTACTGCAGAAACACTTGACTGGCCCTGCCGCAGCCAGGTTAGGTCTGCCGATGCCAATGGTCCTTTCACCCTGCTGCAGTCTGACAGGCTGAGCCAGATGTGTAGTCAGGTATTTCATTCTCTGGCACATCCCTGCTCTTGAATCTGTGCTTACCCATCACCTGATGAAGTGTAAAGTAAAATGGAGCTGTCTGTAGAAGTGTGCTTCGCATTTGCTTCAGACTTGATTTGGGAAAAAGCAGCCCCAGGGAATAAAAAAAATACATCTCTTGCGAAGAAACAAAAATGCAGCAACAATTTCACAGACAACCTCACTTTTGCCTCAGCACAATTCCTCCAGTGTACCATACAACTAAAATTAAATTAAATGCTGTCTTATAAGTTTAACACTCAGTTCTAAATATACCATCTTAGGTTCAAACATAAACTTGCTGAATTCAGTAGGGCTAATTTTAAACCCAGAACCCTGTATCTGCAGATCTGTTCGTCTAAGGGTCCAAAATCCTGAGCAGCCATTTGTAAGTATCCATACTGCATGCAAGAGCTTTCATAGACATGTACACGATAAAGAGTGTTTCACTGGAAGCTCAGGGTGTGCCTTAAATACAGTTATTAGATGCACTAAACACTTGTTTAGCCTGTTGACAAAGTGGTCCCTCCTCTCTGTCCCTCTCTGAAACTGCCACAGGAGGCAGGAGCAAGGGCAGAACAGGGAACTCTGCATCGCCCCGCTCCCGTCCTGTGTGAGCAAGGGCCATTTGATGAGCCCCTTCTTTCTTCAGCACCCAACACACTTGACACCAACCTATTCACACAGAACACAACACGTGAAGTTGCATATCAGCAAGATTAAGAGATTTAATAAGTTTCTTAACTATTTAGTAAGATAGTTTATGTAGCAGCATGGCACCACAAAATAATTAGGCACATGAGAAGCTAACAAGGGACAACTTCTCCAGGAAACATCCTTAGCAAAACTACATCTCAGGTTAGTCACAGAACTGATGATTTGTAAAACAATTTTTGTGAAACCTTGATATTTCAGAATATTTTAAAGATTTTTTTTTTTGATTGCTTTCACTTTTAAACACCAGCTAACATAAATGATATTCTGTTAAGGAAATTTAATATCCAAGTTGTATGAAAATGTTGAAGGCAAAGAGAAAATATGAAGTACACTGCTGCAACTGCTTTTATTGCCAATGCTGTACAGTTCTTCTGGGAATTTAAGGAAAACCCTTGCCTGTTTGATCAGAATGCCAGGCAAGAATAAACCTCACTTGACAGATCTACAGATCTTGGTCACTGTCTATTTTTAATCCTAGAAGTCACTGAGATAGGAGTGATCCTGTTTAAAAAACAGAACAAATGGGAGTAGAATAAAAAAGAGCATTCACCCAGATTAGTTTGTTTTGAGAAATGAGAAAGAGAGGAACAAGGCATGCTGTTACAAACACTGCATTCTGTAATCCCTTTCAGATATTCATCTGTTTCTAGTACACAGCTTAGTATTTTACCAAATCTCCTTCCTTCAGAAAGTTGCTATGGAACCTTCCTGCTCTAATAGTTAGAAATCACCTTGTAATTTTCAGCCTGAAGTGATTTATATTCAGATAATATCCATTTGTTCTTGTACCACCGTTAGCCATGAGTTTAAAGTCATTAGTTTTGACGCTACAGTCCATGGATTCAAGGGGGTTCATAAACTACTTCTGAGATTTTTAAAGTGTCATGAAGCAAAGTAGGCCAACAGGCTGTAATTTGTTCTAACAATGCTACATGACATGTAGGACCACCTTTGGAAAAAGTTTAGGAAACCAAATCAAGTCAAAGAAAAAATCAGTGGCTCAAACAGTTCCTTTATTTTCCTCTTTCTGAGCCCTTCCATGTGTTTTTAGTCAGCAGTCACAGACATCAACCTTCCTCTTTCCACATTAAACTAACCAAGCTTTCGTAGTTTTGTTCTTCCAAGAAATGTCACCACTCCTTGGTTTTCCTCTTTGCAGCTACTGTCATCTCAGTCAGAACAGGACGTCAGTGTCCAGAATCCCACATGAAATATCACAGTGCATCCTTAATTATGTCAGCATTGCCCTGAATCAGCTGGAAATACTTCACAAAGTATTTGCCAGGACCATGTATATCCTGTTCAGAGCAGCATCACATTGCCATCCCACTGCCATCCTTTGGTGAACAGGTTCTCTCTTCACTCACAGAATCACGGAGTGGGTAACACTGGAAGGCACCATTGAAGGTCCATCTAGTCCAACCTCCATACTCCAGCAAGGTCCCCTAGAGCAGGATTGTGACCCGATGGCTTTTGAGTATCTCCACTGTTACCCACCCCGAGCTGCATGGCCTCTCCCTGTGCCAGCACTGTCCCTTTGCTCCTCAAGGCTGACAAACAGCCAAGTGTCACCTCAGAAGTGACTGCTGGTGAGCCACACTAGCGTGGTGCTGCCACACTAACAGAGGAATCCGATCAAATACAAATGCCTGACAGGAACCAAGCACAGGTGACTGTGGCTGGTAAGACATCTGCATGTTTGGAATGTTTTGGACTATATTTTTCTAGTGTAATGACCATGCATTACAATTTCAACCCTTTTATTTTAACGATTGTCTAATATAACTTCACCAGTAATAGGAAGGCTAAATACTAAGACACAGCAACCAAGCAATAATTAACTTTCTTTAGAGGAACATAAAGCTACAAGGATGAATAATTTTATTTTCATGGGAAGTCTAATACTTCTCTCATGAAATTAATCTTAAAATTTTGAATTAACTCTTTGTGAAATTACACTGAATGTCTCTTAAGTATATGCACTCAATGCATAACAGTTTTATAGGGTTCAAAGATGTATTATCCAAGATGAAGATACCTGTGGGAAATCTGATTTTGAAACACTCAGTCTACATCAGAGAGAAGTCTCATTTATGATTTTTAGGCTCATGGGTAACATTCTTCCACTGTCTCTAGGTGAAAATCTTTTTTTATGGTTTGTTATACATTTTTGATCACTTCTTCCTCTTGCCAAAGGTTATAAACATCTTTCTTTTTCAAAGTGATTACTAAGTCTGTTTTTAAAGGTAACTACATTTCATGTAAATTTTTCAGCCAGAAATTATTTGTTGTCAATTTAAACAAAGCAAATCAGAAGTTTATACAATGGCACTAAGTTGCAGTTATAAATTGGTTCAAATTAAAGTACTAAATCTCATGTTAACTTAATTTTCCTGCAGAGATAATTCTTGAGCTCTTCATTTTGAGACTTGGCTACATGTTGGTTATGTCTAAACAGATACATGAAGCAGTACTGGGGAGCATTCCCAGGCATTGAAACTCAACTGTCTATGCTACTAAATTGTTAGAATTGTCCCCCAGCATGTGTCACAGGAGTGGTTTGTAGGGGTGGTTCAGCCTATTCTTAGGCTGCAGCCCGGCATTACCAGCCAAAACCTGGCCAGACAGTGGGTGGATTTCCCCGCCTCAGACAGTGGGTCTGTGGGGGGTTCCGTGGGCGGCACAAGGGTATAAGCCGCAGCCCCCTGGGTGGGACCCTGAAGATTGTTCTCCCCCTTGGTCTGGAAAGTTCTGTTAAGTTCGGTTCTGCATTGGTTCTGTGTTACACCTCCGCCTCCCAAACTCCCTCATTGGATTGTATCCCAGTTGTGTCCTCCCCTCTCCCTGTCCCTCATTGGTTCCCCTTATGTTACCACCCCCCGTGAAAAATGAGCTCCCCGCCCATCTCAGGAGTAGTCTAGTTCCTGATTTCTTCGGATAAGCAGCTTCTTGGACTGAGTCCTTTCCGCCTCCTTTGTTCTTGGGGAACGCTTTTGCCTTAAAATCAGGCTACCTGGCCAAGCCGCCTGAAGAGGGAAAAAAGCACATCTCTCTCACCCGGCTCCGTGATTCTCCCCTGCGTTTCCTCTGCTGCCTGCTGAGCGGCGAGGACGCTTTGGAGACGCCATCGCACTGCCTCTGGCTTGTGAGCTCGGCTAGGAAAAAACCCGGAAAGCGTTCAGTGGTTTTAGTCTGTTCCATCTAACAATCTTCCAAAATATTGCCAGGGCACAGTTTGCAAGTTAGGACATGCCAGGAATGGTGCCCAACAGGCAGAATAATTCTAGTGACCCAGTTTTAGAAGGTAAAAAAATGTAATAATATGGACACTGGCCAGTGTGCCAGCTGACTCTACAACAGAGGGGGACTCTGGACATGCTTAATTTGTGGGTACAGGCAAAGCAACCACATCTCTTCTTTGGGCCCTGGCAAGCTGAGATGGCTCAGTGCAGAAATGTCTCTCCAAGAGGCACGGGATCATTTCTGTTGGTGTTTCGTGCTTACAAGCTGTTACATCTGGACAAAACAACCCTCTCCAAGGCTCTTGCCCCCATCAAGAAACTCCATGGAGCTGAGGAGCATTCACCTTCCGCAGCCACTGCAGAAACCTGTTATTCCACAGGAAGAGGCAAAAGGTCAAATGGGAGGAAGAGACATTGCTAAAATCTTCCCTGATCTTAAGGGACCTTGTCCTATTTTATTCCCACTTCTGCTGCACACAGGGTTCACCATGACCAATGAACTATAGTAGGTTGCAGAGGTACAGTTTAGCATGACAGGAAAAGACACATCCTGGCCATGGTAATTGCATGAGATCACTCACCTTATTCAATCAACTTCTGCAAAGTAAGGCACATGACTTTTGACTTCTAGAAGTAAACAAAAGAACCTCCCAAGGTTTCACAAGTAGCATTTTCTGAACCTCTGAACTCAGAATATCTTTGACCTTGCAAGTACAGCATGTCTAGCCTTCTTCTCTATAAACTTTTCATTTTGAAAGATAACTAGAAAAATAAAGAAAGTGGAATGTGTGACAACTCATCAACCGTTTGTAATCATTTATTTCAAACCATTTATTCAGTAGCTTTCTCCTTCTGATGCACTCTCAATTACTTGATTGAATAATATTCTCTGAAATAGCACATGATGTGCTTCTGTCAAAGAGGCTCTCCACAGATGCCATCAGCTACCTTTTAAAATCAATGAAATTCATAAATTTGCATCTGGCTTCTCAAGGAGAAAATAAAGGAACCTTTTCCCCTGGTAAGTATGACCTTCTCATTCTAAGGCCAGCTTGTTTCAAGTCTTCGGCATCTCTGAATGCCAGTGTGAAGATGGATAATATCTTTCTTAGAATAGATAGATCTTGAAGTCTATTATATTTCATTTTTTAAGGATACTAGCCATAATTCTCTCTTAGTAATTGGGAGCAGCACACTGTTCCACACAGTAATGCATATTCTAGCTCTTCACTGTCATGCTGCTACCACTGCATTTTTAACAATGCTGATAGCAACCGATGTTACCGAATTCCGCAGATTTTCCAGGCTATAGCCTTGTTCATGTCTCTTTTTCTTCATTTCACCATTTCTGAGCAAAAATGTTTTTTATTTTTTCCTTTGTGATGCCTCAGTATTGTGACCCTGCCATTCCTCACAGCTGGATCTTGTTAGTGTTCAAATATTGAGTCCACACCATCTGATCATACCACAGATTTTCTGTTCTGATATGTTTGCTGTCTTTATGTTTGCAAGATCAAAGCTAATGCTGTTTATACCACAGTGCTAAAAAGGTTCACTTCTCAAAAGGTAAAATAACCTTTATGTTTGAAATCTAGCCTTCTTTTCTTCCATGCCTTTTTACTGCTGATAATATCCATATTAAATCCATATTATATTATAATATCCATATTATATTAATATCCATATCTCTCTTCCTGGCTTCATTGTGACATATAGCAATTTTCTTCATTAAACTTTTAGAGGGAATCCCTGAAAGAACTCAGCAGCAGCTGTATCCTATGCCAGTGATGTTCCTTCAGCTGCAAGAAAATAGAGCTGCACTGACACCAGCCACTTCCCAAAACCCCACTCCCATTTCTCTTTCCTAACCATATTCACGTTCTCAGCTCCCCACATTTCAGTAGGTGATATTCTCCTCTTTTAAACTCTACCCCAGTTTCTTTCTCCCCTTCTTTCTTCCCTCGCACATATACTTTTTCCCAGTAAAATGGTATTCGTCCTCAAATAGCCTGGATAACTTTATGCATTTCCTTTTATATCTTACTATTCTGTTATCTTTCTGTTTTTCAAACAGTGGACCACAGCCCCCAGGATGTTCATAAAAGGCAACTGGGAGAGTTATAAGATGCTGAAATTTTTATTACACTCTAAACCAAAAGAAAATATCCCTTCTCCATTCCCAAAACACCTTTATCCTTCAAAAAACAAGTTTTGCTACCAAATCTCAAATCACTCATACAAATAAAAGATATTCACTTCTTACATGATACATTTTAGACAGGTTACCTCTGGGATCAAGACTGATGCAGCTGTGTGATTTTGAGCCTGATGACCAATTTCAACCAAATTTGACTGATGCTACAAGCCTCCAAGACACTAAACTCATGCAAGTTTTGTGAAAAAGCTGGAAGCAGAAAGAATCCAAATTTCCCACCAGTGGAAAGACAGGGATAGTTTATCCTTTAAAAAATCTAGATGGCAACTTGAGGACATCTTGAGGTTGACGGCAACCAACAGACAAATAGCCTTCTGCCAGGTATAGCACATGCTGTGCCTTTGTCAACTACATAGATGGGGAGCCTGTGAGAAGCTGGAGAGTTTAGCTACCAAAGGCATGAGATCACGGGATGCAGGAGAGAACTTTTGGTACTGTGGGCACAGAGTATTTAGAGAAAGAAACTACTTAGCGATAAAACACTGGGCACAGCATTTCTCCCTCATTTCCACTGTTCACACAATACACCTTTTACCTTCATTTTTATAGCCAAGCATGTAGTATACGAAAATATTTCCTTCAAAGTAATGAAACCAAAAAAGCTGCACAGCCCCATCACTCACTTCACCCACAACTTCCCACTAAAACCTTCAGGTAATCTTTCCAACCTCCCCAACTAATCTTCTGAATCGTGTTGGGACACAAGCCCTTCCCAATGGCAATACTCATCAGAGCCAGTGTGACGGCAGCAGAGCACAGGCTACCATGGGGCATTCCCAGGCAAGGATGAGGAAGGCTCTAGGGATCTCTATTAAAACCAATGGGAAACTTTCCTCTGGAGCTGAACATACAGAAAATCATACTGGCAGCATGATTTCTCCTCTGGGAAGCACATGTACCAAGCCCGCTTGAATTAGGTGTCCTCAAAGGCTTGATGAGACAGTCCATTTGTTGGCAAGGAGAGCACTTGGCTCTTTCCCTGCTCCCTGCCCGCCTGCACAGCTCCAGCACCCTGTTTCCTCAAAATGCAGAGGCAATACTCACCATACCATGGTCAGAGCCTTCAAGAACCCTGATTTTTCAGAATTTTCTCCCTGAGGGTCCAACACCCACTACTGTTCAGAGACCACTAAATAACTTCACTCACCTCAATCTGCAGGTGGTGTGGGCCTTCAATGCTCTTTGTTAAAATTAGCATCAATGATGAAACTCAAGATCAAAAACCTGCTCAGTATTCCTGGACTTGTCTTCCTCTCCCTTTTGCTTCCCATGTGCCTCCCCACTTTACATGTGGGGTACCTAGTGGCAACAAAAGCTGGCAGTACTGTTGGTTAAGGTCCTTTGCTTCTGGTGAGTTCGCAAAGACAATTAACAAATGAAAAATGAAACTTAAAAGGTTACAAATGTACATACCTCATGGCTAATGCAAATTTGTGTAACTTCAGCTTCCAAACACAGCATTTGTCAAGTTAAGGAGCACTGCATGACTTGAAATCTTCCCCTGTAGGTCCTCATATGCCATCATCTGTCAATTTTTAATCTTCTTTTGAATAGCAAGAAAATCCATCCTTTTAGCTCTTCTCCTTTCATTTATTTAAATCAGTTCTGAGATCCTTTCTACTTTATACTTGAAAGGGCATCTTGAAAGATATTTGACCTAGACAGAACAGGGATGGGAACCACTGTGGGCAAAGGCAGTCCCATTTTTTGCATACACATTTAGGGACAACACTGGACTTTTTCACTGCAGTGAGAGCTCACATGCAGATGTCCCTCTATCACAGTCTCTAATTTATCTTCTAAATAACTGTTTTCCTTAACACATAATTTCGTAATTTTCCCATCAGTAGGACACCTCCTACATTTTTTGAAGCTGGAACTGAACCTGGCAGTGGATGCAAAGAGTAACAAGAAGCGCTTTTACAGGTGTATTAACCAGAAAAGAAAGGTCAAAGAAGATATACCCCTGATGAGCAATGCTGGAAAACTGGTAACAATGGACAAGGAGAAAGCTGGGGTACTCAACAACTTTTTTTTGCCTCGGTATTCAATGACAACCTCTCTTCCCATACCTCTTGAGAGCGTGGACTGCAGGATGGGGGCTGGGAGAGCAAAATGCTTCCAACTGCAAGTACATATCAGGTTCATGACCACTAGCCAGAACATATGTAAGTCTATGGGAACTGATGAGATGCATCCAGAGTCCTGAGGGAATTGGCTGGTGTAGTTGCCAAGCCACTCTCCCTGATATCTGAAAAGTCATAGGGGTCAGGTGAAAGTCCCAGGTGACTGGAAAATGGAAAACACTGTATCCATCTTTAAAAGGGTAGAAAGGACCCTGCAAACTATGGACCTGTCAGTNTTTTTTTTTGCCTCGGTATTCAATGACAACCTCTCTTCCCATACCTCTTGAGAGCGTGGACTGCAGGATGGGGGCTGGGAGAGCAAAATGCTTCCAACTGCAAGTACATATCAGGTTCATGACCACTAGCCAGAACATATGTAAGTCTATGGGAACTGATGAGATGCATCCAGAGTCCTGAGGGAATTGGCTGGTGTAGTTGCCAAGCCACTCTCCCTGATATCTGAAAAGTCATAGGGGTCAGGTGAAAGTCCCAGGTGACTGGAAAATGGAAAACACTGTATCCATCTTTAAAAGGGTAGAAAGGACCCTGCAAACTATGGACCTGTCAGTCTCTGTGCCTGGGAAGATTGTGGAACAGATTGTCCTAGAAGCTGTGCCAAGGTACAGGAAGGACAGGGAGGTTACTTGGGACAGCCTGCATGGCTTCACCAAGTGCCAGTCCTGCCTGGCCAACCCAGTGGACTTCTATGATGGGGTGACTACATCAGTGGACAAGGGAAGGGCTATGGATGTCACTTATCTGGACTTCTGTGAAGCCTCTGACATGGTCCCCACAACATCCTTCTCTCTAAATTGGATTCTGTCCCTCTGCTCTGTTCTGCTCTGCTCTGGTGAGACCCCACCTGTGGAGCAGGACCCAGCTCTAGGGTCCCCAGCTAAGGAAGGACATGAACCTTTTGGAGCGAGTCCAGAGAAGGGCCATGAAGTTGATTGGAGGGATACAGTACCTCTCCTATGAGGAAAGGTGAAGAGAAAGCTCAAAGAACTGGGATTGTTCAGCCTGGAAGGCTTTGGGGTGACTGAATTGTGGACTTCCAGTGCCTAAAGGGAGCCTGCAAGAAAAGATGGAGAGGAACTATTTACAAGGGAACATAATGACAGGACAAGGGGGAATGGATTCAAACTGAAACTGAGAAGTAGGTTTAGATTAGATATTGGGAAGAAATATTTTACTGTGAAGGTGGTGAGGCACTGAAACAGGCTGCCCAGAGAAGCTGTGGATGCCCCATCCCTGGGAGTGTTCAAGGCCAGGGTGGATGGGGCTATGAGCAAAGGGATCTAGTGAAGGGTGTCCCTGCCTATGGCAGGGGGCTGGAACTGGATGATCTTTAAGGTCCCTTCCAACCCAGGCCATTCTATGATTCTGTGATTCCATGATCCTGATTCTTAGTAGCCTTACACTGCATTTGGTGTATTAAAATACAGGTTGTAGAAATAAGCCCATGTTTTTATGACATCCAAATCAGGCTCTGCAATTAGCTATCCTGACTATAATTTATTAGACAAATAACTATAATTTATTAAACAAATAATTTTTGTGCCACCTGCAAAGTTCAGGAGCCATAAATGTAAATTACGCTCTCAACAAATTGTTAAGGATACTGAGGCTACAAACAAGATCCTTATCTGACTCCACGGGACACCCTGTTCAAATACTGGTGCAAGGCTAGCTTTTTCCTAGCCTTCTGGAATTCACCCCTATACCAAGATCTGTCAAACAGCAGTAACAAAGGCTCCAAGAGCACCAAGGTCAAGCCTTTTAAGACTCTTACATAAAAGTCACCTGGTCCTGCAGACTGATTTCAAGCATAAAGGCAAACAACACTGTTGCAATGAAGAATTTCTCCTTTCCATTCAGAAGCAATTCCCTGTTTTAAACAAACTTTTAACTGTGGCATGTAATAACCTCTTCATTACGGCTGCTTTGGCTTCAAAGAGCTGGCAGTTGAGTGATATGTAACCAGTTTTAAAAACTAATTTAAAACAAGTCCAGGGAAAACCTGGGGAACCACATAAAGACCAACACCTGCACCACGTAAATCAGTAAAACTATGAAAGAAACAGAGTATGTCAGCATGTGTGCAAACAGGACATATTTGTGTGATGAAAGGAAGTAAGGTAGGACCAATACACCTATTTTAAGTAACTTTTCACAAAACTACTAGAGTTCTCCAAAGAAGTAAAAAATAATGTGTACCATGGAGTTTTCACTAACACTGTTTACTTGGATTTCCAAAAGACATTTGATGAATCTGTCATTCATAAGTCTTAAAAAACCTAGACTCCCAGAGGATAAAAATAAATGCCCTTGCAAGGATAAATAATTGGAAACAGATGGTAGGACACTACTGTCAATTTTTCAAGTGGAGAGAGGTCAGTGGTGGAATCCTGCTGGGATCTGTGCTGGAACTTGGGAGCTACTCGCTTATTTATAAATGAGCTGGAAAACAGGATAAATGGTGAGGTGACAAAGTTAGCTGCTGATACTCATGCAGGGTAGCTATGATAAGGGGTGACTATGAAGAAAGACTTTACAATACTGAGTGACTAGGTAATAAAAAGTCAAATTAAAGTCAATGTAGATAAATATGAAGTCATTTATTTAAGGGGAAAAAAACGTAACTACACAAAATTATATGCCCCAAGGTAATTATTACCACTTCAGAACTGAGATCTTGGGGTTGTAATAAGCAGTTGTGTGAAAACATCAGCCCACTGTTCACTAACAGGGAAAAATTGAGTATTACTAATCATTGGGAAAGGAACAAAGAACGAAAAAGAGAATATTATTAAGTCACTGCCTGAATGACTGGTTTTTCTTTCTTGGATCTTGTGTGTAGCTCTGGTCCCACAGACTCTGAAAAGATATAGTAGACTGGAAATGGCTATAGGCAGAGCAGCAGGGATGATCACAAGTTTGGTACAACCTAACAACCAAGCACTGACTAAGCCAAAGATCTCAAAACAGGTAACTGAGTGGATACAGCAAAGGTGTAATCAGAGCCAGGACAGGGAATGTGTCTCCAAGTTCCCTGTTCACAGCCTCTTCCACTGCATGAGCTGAGAGGATCAAATGAAATGGGCAGGCACGAGATTTAAAACACAAAAACCATTGAATCTTCACACAACACACAGTATCAAGCTGTGGAACTCCTTGCTCTGGAGCACTGTAAATGCTAAAAGTTTACACAGGTTCAAAAAGTGACCAAAGTCTCAAAAACCAAAATCCGGCAAGAACTTTTAAATGCCAAGATCCATCTGAGGCAGTCCCTGAGTACGAGTGCTGGAGAACCGAAAATATGGAGGGCAAAATGAGCTTTAGCTGCTCTGATGCTTTCAGGGGCCCATGTTACAGACCACTGTCACAGATCACTGGATTGTGGTTTGCCAAAGTATAGAGCTTTTATGTTTTGTTCAATGGTCCTCTTACTGTGGGCATGGGCTTAGGCATCTCTTGAAAAACCTACATATTGTTTTCATCCTACTTGTCCATGGGACACTTACTATGCCTTTCTTTTGCTTTCATTACTTTTTTTTCTTATTACTTAAAACATCCTAGTAAAGGAAAAAAGTAATTACAAATATCTAGTAGTGAAAAAAATCACAATGACAGAACGGAAGTGTTTACTTAACCTATAAAGGGATAAATCTCAAGAATTATCTTTACTTGTGAGGTTTCCTGCAAACTTTAGGTGTAGAGTAATAAAGAACAATAATACCTAATTCCTAATGATTTCAAGAGTTTGTATTCATGCAGCTGCTTAGATTAGCTAAGTGCATATGCAAGTGCTTGTACCTATGACTTTGCAATTGCAGAAGAGGAAGTTAGGGGATGGAGTACGAGGCTGCCAACACTGCCTCTCAAAGTATCAAGTGTACCGTGACAGCATTAGGCACATGGAACAAAAAAGGCAGTTTAAGCCATGGCTAAATCATGAGGCCATCTAGTCTATGTTATACTTATGTACGCACAGGAAATACCTTTTTTCTCAGGATTTTTCTTCTTTACCATGTCATAGACAGGTCTAGTTGCAGATATGATTAGACAGCAACAAGGACTGAAAGTGTATGTGTCCAAGATATTGTTTATCTTTTTCTTATTTAAAAAACACCTCTTCAAAACAAGAGCTATATCATGCCGACAATTTATAATGACTCATGCAGGACAGACCGTGATCAAAATATTTCTTCTAAAGAAATCAGTTCCTAAGCTTTTATTTGCAATCCTAAATCAAACATGATTCCATGTCAGAAACCTGATTATAACAAGATTTAAATTACGTCAATTTTAAGTATTATATGACCTACCCAAAGGCTAACACTATGAAGGTACATAATAGCAAGCAAAATCAATGCTATATTCACATGCGTCTTTATTTCACTACTTCTGATTCAGTTTTGTTCCTTGTACTACACAGAACAATATGCATATGCAGATGACATTACTATATTGGTTTTTGTGAGATAAGCATTTTAGGATTACTGTTATCTATTGTGTATACTCACCAAACAGTAAATTAATAACAGAAGTAGGTCATAGAGCTCAGAGAAAACATACCATTATAACACTCCTGTCCTGCACATTTTACTCTAAGTTTTCCTTCTGTTCCACCACCTTTGTTTTCTTCTTCAAAGGATGCAACCTGAACCAATACTTTTTGGTACTTTTTTCTCCCTTTAGGAAATTTTTTAAGTAATACAGAAATGAACATTGAGGTAAATACTGAATTAAGGTAAAACATTCAGCAACCAATGAATTTAGGTTCTTTCAACACCCAACATTGTTCTAGTTCTTCCAGGGCATTCACATACAAATTGGGAAAGACAGCAAACAACCACTTGGCTATGCATGTATTCCCTTATTAATTTTGGAGGGAAGCAGCCTGAGAAGTGATTCTTCTGCTGACATAAAGCTCCTTTTGTTGACTTTTAATGCCAACAGTGCATCTACCAGCTTTGGAGATGACAAAAATTCTGCATTGCTTTGCCTGAAAACTATTTCCAGTCACACCTGCACATGTGCAGCATGGTATAGACTCATTGGGCTCCAGTAGATCCGTGACGTGTGGTGGTTTCTAAACATTATTATTCACCTGTTCAGAAATGCAGTAAAGGAATCAGGTTAATTTTATCTACCTTGCACTAGCATCTCCTGGCATGAAGAAGTGCAACCATATAAATAGTTGGTGTTGGATAGTGCAAGGGATTTGGAAATTGTGCTGTCCTACTGCATACTGGACATGAACAAAACATGCTGAAATGTATCAAAACAGTGAATATTCATAGCACCTTTTAGCAGCAGAGCCATAAGGAGAGGAGACAGCTGAAATCAGAAGTCCTTAATGGAGCAGAGGAGACATCAGTGGTGCAAAAATGAAACAGTTTGCTCTGCCCAGAGCTAAGTGACATGACTGTGTACAATTAACCAGACCCTATCAGAACCCGTGTTACTGAATGGACAGAGGAGCCACCAGCATCCAAGAGGGTTCCCAGTGCAGAGATGATGAACCTAAAACTAGACTCACTGGAATTGGTGAAAAACCTACCAAGCTCAAGTGCCTTCAGATCACTCCTCAAATGATACAGAAAGAAATTACAAGGAAACTTCAGTGATGGAAAAAGTATAAAAATGTATAATAACACAAAGAAAAACATCATCAGAGAGAGAAATGGTTAAAGTCATTTCATACAAGCCAGAGAATTCCACCAAGTCTCATAGACTAGATGGCAAATTGAATAATGCTGAAGCTGTTCAGTAAAAAACTCAAAAGAATTTTTGCTTGGAAACTGAAACGAATGTAGGTCAATTGAGGGGACTGAAAAAGTGATTGTGAGCCCATTTTGGTGACATTTGGCTCTGTTTCCCTAACAGTTTATTCCTGCTTATTCCAAAACTTCTCCATTTCAGGGTTTTACCAAGAGGACATGTAACAGGTATGCTTTGATTTTAGCCCTTTTTTTCCCCCCGAATGATTGATGAATTAATATTTTCTCTCTTGCTAAAACTGCTTGTATTACTGTCTTAATTCTACAGACCACTGTTTTCTCCTTAGCCTCCCAGCTGCACACAAACAACCAGTTCTGTGCTAACTCAGAGGGAAAGCTGTGCTGGAAATGCAGAAAGGGATGTCCTGGTGTTCTCCCTCTTTCTTACCATACGCTTTCCCCAGGGAGACACTGGATGTCATGGGGAAAGTCAAAACAAGTCAGGAGATCTTCTGAGAGAAAATCAGCATCTAAAATTAATTTTTTTTTTCTCTACACGCCTAACATACAGTGGAAAATAAAACCTTGTGAACAAGTGAAACAGACCCCAATTAAAATTCATGCATGCCCCATCTAACGACCTCAGCTGCCCTTCCAGTTCGCTAGCAAAAGACCTCACCAACCCCTCCCACGGAGCCGAAGTGGGCTCTGCCTTGGCCAGGTGGGACTGGGACTAAGCTTCAACAGGCGGACAGCTGCCTTCACCCACCGTCGCCTGCTCGAAGTGTCCCCACTGCCATTTTCTCCTGACCTTTACGAGAGACCACGCGCTGGAGGACACCCGCCCGCTGCCGCCCGCCGTCCCTGGAGCTGCTGGATGCCCCCGGGTCGGTTCACAGACCGAAACCAGGCAGTTCCCCCGGGCAGTCGTCGGAGGGGTGCGAGGAGCGGCGGGTTGAGCCTGACTTGGCCCACGACCAGGCGGGCGGCGGGGCGGCCCGGGGCAGGCACCGACACCGCTCTGCGACGCTGCNGGCAGGGCAGCGCGGAGCCCCCCAGCACCGGGGCCGCTGCCTCCACTCACCCGAGGTCAGCTGCATCCAGGCACAGATCTTGTAGACAGTGGCTGTGTTGCAGAAGAAGAAGAGGATGAAGCAGACGATGCAGGCGATGATGAGCATCATCGAGAGCCCGATGAAGAAAGATGCAGCTTTGAAGGCTCCCGAGGGCAGGCTGGAGAAGTCCGTGAAGCTGCCCCGGCAGGTGAGTTCCCGGCTGAAGCCGTTGCCGATGCAGTAGTGGAAGAGCCCGAAGTAGCCCGCCTGCGGGGTGTCCACGCCGTCCCCGATCCAGTACGGCTGGATGAAGCACACCACGTTGACGATGGCAAAGCAGATGGTGAAGATGGCCCAGAGCACGCCGATGGCCCGCGAGTTCCTCACGTAGTTGGTGTGGTAGATCTTGGCCGCCTCTTGAGCTGGGAGCATCCCCGCTGTTACCGCTCCTGACGAGCCTGCTCCCGTAGCCGCCGTCCCTGCAGCCGCTCCGGGCATCCTCGCCGAGAAGGTGCCCCCCTCCCCTTCCTCCTCCTCCTCCTCCTCCTCCTCCTCCTTCTCCTTCTCCTCCTCCTCCCCGCTCGCTCCGCTCGACGCGACGCGCTCCGCCGCCGCCGCTG
>WEIT01010378.1:8575-60200 GCA_013389985.1 Dryoscopus gambensis | reverse complement strand
CGGGAGGGCAGGGCGAGCCCTGTGCGCGGCTCCCCTCGGCCCGCGGGCTCCTCTCCCGGCCGGGGCAGCGGCTACCGAGCGGACCCGCTCCCGGACCCAGCGCGGGAGACACGTTCAGGCAGCGGGTTTTAAAGTTTAGAACGTGTGTGTCGTGTTCCCGTCCCCGCACAAAACATCATCGCCTCTCCAGCCGGGGGCGGCACCTGCTGGGTCCTCTGCGGCGGGAGAGGTCTCCTGGGTCTCCTGCCCTGGCGCGGGGGGAGCCGGAGACGCTTGTCTCCCGGCTGAAGGAAACCTCCGCGGGGCAAAGCCTGGAGCCCGGGAGAGGCGGGAATCCCCAGGGGCCACTCCTCGCCTCGGGAGCGGGATGGCGGCCGCAGAGGAGAGCGCTGTGCTCACACAGCGCAGCCGTGAGGGCGCGGTGGCGGCTCTCGGTGCGGGGCTGAGGCTGCGAGGGGCCGCTCCGCTCCAGCCGAGTGCCTTCTGCCTGGCACTCGGTGCTCTGAGCGCGCTGGCATGCAGCAGTGATTAGCATACATTAACGAGCAATTAGGATCTGGTAATAATCATTCCTGTGCCAGTGACACTTGGATTTGCAGTCCCCGACCTGTGCGCTGAGCCCGAGCTCACAGGAGCAAGCGACGGGAGGCTCGGCAGAGCGAGCGGTCCGGCTGCCGCGCGGTGCCGGCAGGGGCCGCGCTCAGTTAAATGCTGGCGCTCCGCGGCGCCGGCAGGAGGGAGGGAGACTCCCGTGGAAATGACTCCTGGCACTCCTTAAATTTTCAATTGTTTCAGGCAAAGTTTGATTTCTGTCCCACGACTGCCAGTAACCAGTCGCAGTCCAATGGAGCGGCAACGCCAGCCCTTCCCAAGTTTCCCGCGGAGGAGTTTAAGAAGGGGCAGCACCTGCTACCAGTTTCAGACCGCCGCGCTCGAGTCAAGGACAGTCAGAGCTTGGGAAGCTGTGGCCGAAGGGTGGGAGCACAAAGGGAGCCGTCTCTATGCAGTCAGTCATGCCCTGCCTCTGGCACACATGGCATGGGTATACTTAGACACAGGCAGCATAGGCAGAGTGGACCCCAAATCCTCACACTTGCCTCGCTTTCTAAGGTAGGCGGGTCCAAATGTGCAAAGTGCTGCTAAAATTCCTGGAGACTTGGTTCCCACCAGTGCTGCTGGAGGTGCCTGGGTGTACTCCGTTGGCTGCCTCGTCGTGCTCCTGCTGCAGCTGCTGCGCGTGACCGGACTGCTCATGTGCCGCCTTCAGAGAAGAGCTGAACTTGTTCCAGCCTCGAGCACCAGGAGGAGTGATGGTTCTTCGGTGCTCGCTCCTGTTTTCTTCAGGCTGAGGCTTGCCAAGCTCCGGGCTCGGTGCAGGATGCCTCTCTTCCTCGTCCTCTAAGTGGCCGTAGAGTATGGAGATGCAGGCAATACGAACGAGATACAGAAGGCAGGAGGAGGCCTGAAGTGGCCCAGGACAATTTAGGAATGGAGGTCGGAGGGAAGGTTGGGAAGGATGTTCTGTGAGATTTAAAAAAAAAAAAAAAAAAAAAAAGAGGTAGTGGGGAAGGAATCTGGGCCGAGTGGGAGGTTTAGTGGTAGTGGGCCTGTAAATGTGCACACATTCAAGAAAAATGAACCTAGGAATTGAGATGGCAAGAAGAAAAGATATGGACCTGGGAAGGAGTCAGGAGAGGAGAAATGAGTTACTTGTAGAAGAAATGGCCCAACAGAGCTGATGAGGACAAAATACTGAGTTTGGAGAAGAAGCTGGGAAACAAGAGTCAGACGAGGGTAGGTAAATGTGGGAGCCAGTCTGGGCAAGAAAAGGAAAGGCCAGAAGCAGGGGAAGAAATTGGGATTCTGCTGAAAAGCTGCGGAAAAGACTCTGGAAATAAGACCTGTGCCTAGGCAGTGATTGGTTTGTCCTAGGATGTCCTCTCTGCTCTCCAGCAACAAAAGGACACATATTTCACATGGACTTTAGGTGATACTCAGGAGTTCTTCAATTTAATGCATTGGAAATGGGAAAGTGATACTAGATGTCTGGTTTTGGGGGTAGACAAATCTGAATCTCTCTGATTGTGTCCCTTTCTAGAGCTTTGAATCCTCTAGTCTCACTTTCTGGTATCACAATTTCTTCAGAATTCCTGAAGACAGGCTTAGGAGGTGCTTTTATGGTTCTTACCACAATTATATGTGTGCCTCATAGCATCAGAAAATAGACTGTCTCTACGAGATAGAAGGTTGGCATATTCTGGACAGAATATTTAAAAGGCAGCTGGGACCTTATTTCTCAGAGCAGACCTCCCATGGATTTTGGTTGCAGCAGTTCTGAAAACGGGGCCTCAGACGGAGCCATACTGAGGTGCTGCTCATCTATGAAAAAAATTAAGCTTTGTGGCTGGCATCACAGAATAATTCTGTGGCAGAAGCAGAGATAGTCCCCAGCTCTTCTGAAGAGCTTTCATCATCTTAATCCTCAGAAGATTATCCTTTTTCTCCAACAATGTTGTACCTCCACAATTTTTCTCCCTGAAAATTAACTGGGTCCCAGCCCTGTGGCTGCCATCTAGTCTCATCTAAAAAAGTCTGAGTTTTGAGCCAGGATTGTCACCAAAAGCTTCTTCAGCAGGTGAAACAAGATTCTCATCATCCTGATCTTTCTAGACAGCAGCTGCTGTCTCCTGCACCTGATAAGGCAGGATCCTGTTTATCAATTAGCATGTGAGCAGAACAAAGGGATGTAAATCAAGTGGCACAGACAGCGCTTTTTTGGGCCTATTCTCTCAGTACTGGATTTTTGAACCATAATATTGCTCTTAAAACATTTTTCATGTGTATGTGTGGTTAAAAATAGGCACGTTAAAGAGAATTTATACAATCTTTAAAAGAATTTGCCTGGAGCACACTGCTAATCATTTTATCTGACCATGGATGTGCTCATTTTTTGTTTAGATACATCATTTCACAAAACACAAAATAAAGGCTTATAATAAAAGTTATTTAGTTAATGTTTCTAATCACAACATTTTTCTTTGGAACATGTCAGTTCCTTGCAGTGGTGGAACTGTGGTGGAGAACTACTTAAATATTTTTTTTGGAGCACTATGGGGAGAGGCTGTGTGTTGTGCTGGGAAAACCTTGGATACAGTGAGTAGGAAAAATGCATTCAGTTGCTGGGCCATGGGCAATGTCTGGCAAGAAATGCACATCTGGGAATTCATTGATATTCACATGGTGGGAAGCGAAAAGAAAATGGAAGGGAGAAGGGGTGAATGCATGGTTGGAGAAGAGTTATCAAGAGAGAGGAATTGCACAAAAAAAGTCTGTGAGGAGGGAATGGCGTAGTAAGAAGTTGCATGTTAATGAATAAATAGCAATAAAGGTGTCAGACAATGAATGATAAGTTTTGATGACAGTTGAGGGAACTGGGAAAAATTGCTGAGCACGTGAGGACAGGCTCACACAGACACAGGCAAACTTCCATGAGAGGTATGTCCCTGCTCAGACATGACTGCCTCCTGCCAGCCCCTCTGAACTGTGTCTCCCATCCAAACCTCTTACAATGCAGCTCTGCCTCAGAAGTTTTTTCCCCTGCTTCATAGAAGGGTCTAAGCTGCCATGAGTTTTTTCATATCTGTATCTGCATGTAAGGGTTCATGAACTGCTCTACCTCTCTGGGGCTTTCCTCCCATTTTTCTGTGGTATTACTCACTGGCTACCATGCTCACCCAGTGCCTATCAGCAATTTATAATCTCACTCTCATTCCACTTAAATAGCTACATATAACTGTAACAATCTTTTAACAAAACAGATACAGATATGTACAAATAACAGACTAGTTTAATTTGGGCTAGCCTAGATCCTGGGTCTTGAAGAGAAGGAAGGCAAGTCATGCTAGACTTGAGGCTTCTCCAGCTTGTGTCCAAGGATATGTGGATATCAATAGCAGCAGCTGAAAAAGCAGAAGGTCTCCACTCTGCTCCCTGCTTTCCAGAATTCAGTGTGAGTTGAAGCTGGGGCAATGATGAAGGCCAAGCAGGACTTTTTGAGCCATTTCACTGATGATTGAGATAATGTATGCGTGTTTTGGGCTTGATTACAGCTTAACTGCTGGTAGACAGCATCTTAAGGCATGCGTCAGTCCAGATCGATTTTCCCCTTGTCCCATGTTGTCTGGAGCTGGCTGCAAACAGTTGCTGGTGTGTTTGCTCAGGGCAGCAGGATGATGGCCTTCAAGCAGCCCCAATGCGCAGCCCCAGCAGCCCCACAGTGCAGCCTGGTGGGTGTGTGTGTGTGTGTGTGTGTGTGTGTGTGTGTAGTCCTGTTGCTGTGGCAACCCACAGCCTCGCCAGTGGGGAGCACTTGCTGTCTATCACAAAGCATTAACTTTTACATTATGTCTTCTTTTATTACAGTTTCTGCACACTTTGGCTTTCTTTCCCCTGGGACACAGCTGCACTGGTGAAATGTTCCTTCTTGGGGAGTAGGAAATGGCATTTCTTTCTATTTCTGTGGTGTTAACAACAATGGGAAAGGCACAGCAAAGGGCTGGCTATAATTACTGTTACTGATGTTGCTGAAACTCCTCTTGCCATCACTGTTTCAGTCAGAAATGGTCCAGTCTTGGCCTACTGTAAAAATTAGAGAGTAGCTTAGATTTGTGAATTTTAGCTCATGAATTTAATCCTACTGGTGGTGGTGATAGTGGAGGGGCAGTCTTGTAGGGCACCCATAAGGGCAGAGCTGGGAAGCACAGTGTGGCCATTCTGGAGCCACATTCCCAGAAGGCTGCAGGACTTCATATCCCAAAGCACTGGGGAATGGTATGCAATCATCAGAAAAAAGCCACATATTCCAAACCTGAATCAAGGTGCTTGGCTGCAAATGACAGAAGTCCACTTCAGTAGACAGAGATGGGGCAGGTGGGAGAATGGTGCTCAGGCAAGGAGCAGTGCCTGTTGTGAGAGGTAAGGGATGTAAGGAAGGTGAGAAGTACCTGGGCTGTACGTGGAAGCAAAGACTGAAAGGAAGAAAAGATCCCACCAGCCTTGAAAAGAAAGAAAAGCTCTGTAAAGGGATTAAGTAGCAGGGTTCCCAGTGACAGCAGAAGATTGGACTTCATAACCCAGGGTAGGTTCACCTGCATAAAAGTGGGATGAACAATGGCTGTTGAAGGGAAGAGCAGGTGGAAGTACAGATGAAGCTGATGAAGTAAGTACAGGGAAAGTGGGAACACAGTTATTAAGATCCATGGTGAGGAAGGAGAGATCTTAAGGTACCATGGCACATGACTCAGCTGAGACCTGCTTCATCTTCCTTCCCTCAGCCTCTCCAACTTGGAGGAGTTGCAGAATGACTCTGAAACACACTATCTAAAATAAAACACTTTATAGACCAGTTGGAAGCTAAACTTTCCAATCCTTGCTCTCCAAGGCCTTCCTCTTGAGGCCCAGTAAGCTCTGTTACAGTGCCAGAGGCATTCTGCAAGGCCCAGCGCTGCACCTGGGGGTTTTCTGAGCAAGTCATCTCACTGCCAGCAGCAGCCACCCAGCACAGTGCTCTGCCTCACCAGCATAGCCTGCTTGTCAGTGCTGCTAATTAACCCAGACAGAGCTTTCAGGTGCCTTGCTGTGTCGTGTGGTGTTCAGAGACACCACCGGAGACTCCCCCTGAAGTGACGGAATCTTGCTGCTCTTGCTGCCGCAGCTGTTTGCCAGCAGGTCAGAAGATTCAACACAAAAGGTGCTGTGAAATACTGTGCTGCAGGCTATATGCTGTACCTCTTCAAAGGTAGCTGTGCAGCTAAGGCTGCTGTCTAGACATGTTTTTCATGTAATAAAAGCTTAGTTAATATACGTCTCCTAGACTGAAATTCACGTGGAGAAGGACTTATATTTCTCTGGACCAGCTTCGTCTAATGTAAATACATAAACTCTTCTGCCAACAAGATGAATTTCAGGTTTTCTTTCCAGAGCCCCGAGAATCATGTAGGTAGCTAAAACTTCACTACCATAAACGTTCAGTCATTTGTATAAGGTTTATATGATGCTCAATATAACTTTGATGTTGCTCTCAAAAATTGTGCCTGCCAGTGGTGAAGTCCCCTTCTTTGCCTTTAACAAAGTAAAATTACTGCAGTCAGGATGTGACTTACAAGGTTTTCAGGTAATTTTTTTTCACAGTGGAAAATGACTAAAAATATTTTACCTCACACCAGATTAAAAAAATAAGCTTTGAATAGATTAAAATTCTAATTAATTAAATACATGTTACATTTACTTCCAAATATTTCTTCCCAAGAGGCTAAGCAACAGAGCAGTGAGGATGTAGCAAGAGGACCTTCTGATCTCCGGCAAGTCAGAAGCTGGCCAGTTACTTTACCCTAGTGACAAGCCAATTAGGATGCTGCACAGTGTTTCTGCTTGCTTCTAATTTTAGAACTATACAACGCAGAGGCAAAAGTAGGTGATATCAACTCCTCTGGAATTGATCTGCTAGAATCATAGTCCTCCTGCAATCTAATATATTTTCATGTAAAGCAGGAAAATTACCACTCTTCAAGTGTAGGTACTAGGGACTATGCAGACCTTTCTAACACACAGGGCCTGATCAATACTTGGACAGAGGAATCTGCAGGGGAAGCTCGGGAGCTGCAGTGTGTGATTTTGATGCTGCGCAAGATGATATCCTAGCATAAAGCGAGCGTTCACTCTGGCATTACACAACACAGCACAACTGAGTCTGCTGCTTCCAGGAGGATTTATGGTAAGATGTTAAATGCACCTAAGTGACCTGCCAGTAAATCAGCATCTTGACCTGGAGCAGACTGGGGAATGTGATTAAATGGAGAAAGTGTGGAATTCCTCTCTTTTGAGAGAATTTCTTGTGGAATAATGCAGTGCCATTCAGGGATATTACAGCTACCCCAAGCAGTATGGTCACATTAGCAAGATTTTAATGTGATTAATTAGCCCTGATGACAAGCAGGTTATACTAACCTGGGCACAGCTTAAGTGCTTAACTGCTTAGGTCTCCAGAGTGCTTGCAGCTCACTTAGGTTAATATCATCTAGTGACTTAATAAGCATATAACCTATTTCACTGTTCAAGCCATTAATAACAGTATTGAGTAACACCAAACCTAAGGCAGACTTGTGTGGCGCTGCTAAAGATACACACATTCAATATATCAGTGAGCTGCAAGTAGCTGCTTTTTTGAAGTGTTCCTTGCCACCTACCTACACATTCACCTCCCAGGAGCTTCACCTATAAACCTTTTCTCATATGGCTGTGAAAATATTATTTAAGAGGGCATCAAATACCTGAAAAGAGGCAAGATAGAGGATAGCTGTATCTTTGCCTTTATCTACAAGTTATCTTGCAATAGAACAGCAGAAATTAAATCTGACAAGATCGTTCCTTGATAAATCTATATTAGGTGTTCCTCAACCCTGTTTTATCTTCCATGTATCCATAAAAAACATTGTTCATTTCTATATTACTCTAGGAGTTAAAGCTTATCTATTTGTTATTTCTTCAGTTGTATGCTCCATGCTCATACCTCTCCATCCTTTCTAAATACATACACTATATTTGTCTTTTCTAATCTTCCTAATATTCTAAAACCTGTTGTCCCCTGTGTGTGCTGTAATATTGTCTCAGCCTCTTGTCTGTAAGATTTACAGTTCCCTCAGTAATTTCTGCAGGCTCCCCTAATAGGCAAACTCATCTCCATGGTTTTTAACCTATTCTTGTTCCACACCTGGAATTTCACCTCTTTATAATACAGATAATGGCACTAATCATATGATCAAATTTAACACCCCGGAGGAAGCAAAAGGAAAAAAAATCCCACCAAATTTCAGTCCTTATGTCATCTGTTACAAATTTTCCCTTTCCACTGAGAAATAGAACAACACTTTATGTAGATTTTTGGTCCTTCTCCTGATGCAAATGGACTTCTGGAATGTCTCCTCTTTTTTTAGCCCCAAGCAGCCATTTGAAAAAATATTTACTTCACACATACTGCTGAAATTATACTTGGCCCAAAAGTGTCTCTAAACTAATTCTTCATCTTAATAGTGGTACCAAGGTAAAGAGCTGTTAAGTAAAGCCAACAGTTTATTAGCTCTGGAAAAAAGTGTCAAGACTTGTACAGTGGGAAAAAGACAACATTGTTACATTCTGCATTTAAAAAAGTGTACAATGATGGGAAAAATAGATGGAGATGGCCACCAACATGAAGAGGTTAATGAAACCAAATAGCATTAAACAGTGGGAGTTTACACAGCATATGTTTCATCCAACATAGTTCTTGCCAGTTAAATGGCAATAGGAGGGAAATGGGATAGTATTCTGATTTTATTGGAGAACGTGACATTGCATTTTATAATATCTTGTCCAAAATTTTTGAAGTGACTTGGATAGGCTCTTTACAATGTGTACTGAAAACCTTTTGAAAGACAATGAAAATAATCAAAACCAATGTTGGAGCAATATTTAGTCACATACCCAGTAGATCCTTGTTAGATACAATTTTAATTAATAGCTTCATTATCCAAAGGAGGCAATAAACATTATGTTAATGAAACTTACAGTAGAGGCTAACTCATTGTAATCACAATTAACAGCAGAAAAATTTAAAGAGAACTGATGTAAATGAAAATGTCAGAAGTCATCATCTGGGGAAAACCACAGGTTAATATAACAGGTAAAAGTAAGAGTCTCCATAATAGAGGAGAAAATTGTGGAGAGCAATATGTTGGAAGAGAGACTTATACTGAATAGAGTTGTGAGAATAATTGATTTTCCTGTTTGGTGGCCAAACTGAAAATAAATTAGGGAAAACTGATATCCAGTCAGATACATTACTCGCTTTTCACATATTTTTACTATTTATTAACACTAAACATAGATCAATTTTAGAATGAAACAGTATTAGATAACAAAGCCAAGACCATTTCATTTTGAATATATTGCAAGAGAGCACTTCTGACTTGATTTTTTTTCCCCTGGTACTATTAGTCAAAATTAATATCTCAACATGTGAATTGATTTTTGATTCATAATGTGTCTTTTTGAGAAATTACTACAATAGACCCATTTGCAAAACACAGGTTGTAACAATTCACCCAGAACACTGTCTCTCTGCACCAAAAACTTGTGCTTAGTCCTTAGGATAAGGATAAGGATAATATGTATTTAGGAAAACAATTCACAGTTTGGGAGCTTTCCTTGTCAAACTACAAATCCCATTTGGTCTTGTTTAAGTCCTGTAGAAGTCACCATGGGCTGGAGCCTTCAAGTGACAGCACTGCCTTGGTCCTTTCTACCCACCAGGGATGGAGAAGATGGGACAAAGGGCCATCAGCATCATGCAGCTCTTCCCAGCTGTACCGTGGAGATTTTTAGCACAGGGCTATGCAGGATGTCTCTCTGCAGAAGCCCAGAGTGGGCAGAGGCCAGAAGAGGTGCTTGCTTTCAGCCTGCAGGACCTCTGTCCCTCCCTCACCATGGGAATGCCATGGCCAAGGAAGATGGAAAGGGCTGGTGTGCCTGGGCTGGGGAGACCTGGCAGATGGAAGCTG
The DNA here is from genome assembly GCA_013389985.1 of Dryoscopus gambensis. Classification (NCBI taxonomy): domain Eukaryota; kingdom Metazoa; phylum Chordata; class Aves; order Passeriformes; family Malaconotidae; genus Dryoscopus; species Dryoscopus gambensis. Next base: position 50,607 of record WEIT01010378.1, on the reverse strand, counting down.
CTTCAGGCTTTGGCTGTGTCAAATGTTACAGCTTATAAACAAAAACAAATCTAACTGAAAAATAGAGTGGTTGTTTCCTTTGTAGTGCGCCTTTCTCTGCCTGTTCTACAGGGAGCCAGAACTCACGACAGTAACTTGTGAGAAGCTAAATGTGGGTCTTGAAATCAAGATGTTGCACTGGAATATTAGGTCTGTTTTGCAGATTTATTTGTCCAGAGAAGTGCCTAGTGACAGCCTGTGACAAGACCCCACAGAAGATTTAGGATATAATAGAACGGTAATTACCTGTCTAGATTCAGCTTCCAGGTATTAGATTTTGTTGTACCTTTCTCTAATAGATGTGAGAACTTAAATGTATCAAATAGTGTCTTCTTCCCACATAAAGACCTTGATCAAGTTGCTTCTTACTCTTTGAAAAAGCCAAGCTGCCAGAGATGCCAAAGATACAGATCACTGTAATATGCACTTCCCAGATGTTGGATTACTCGCCTGTCTCACTTCTGAACCCCTGCCAATTTATAAATAGTATTTTGACTTTTGAGGTGGAAGAAATACCTAGGCTGGCTCACAGCATCATCAACTAAGAAGTAATGACAGAAAACATGAAGCATCTGGCCTGGGACCACTCAGCTGTTTGGTAACATTGTGGGTGCTCCAGCACCTGCCCAGGCCAGGAACTCCATTCCAGTGAGGCTAAAACATCCTTGCTTCCCAGTCCAGCCCTGCAGCAGCAATCTGATCATCAGTGCTTTTGTTCAGCTGATTGATCTGTCATGACCTACGAATATCTTCAACCCTGTTTATCCCAATGCAATGTCCCAGTGTTCACAGGCAGGACTGCAATTCCTGTTTACAAATATGACAACCTTTGTCTGGCTCTATTAAAACAAATCGTGTAAAACCCCATCTCCTTCAAAGGCAGCCAGAATCTTGACTACAGTAGGGTTTGTTTGTTGGTTGGTTTGTTTTGTTGTTTTTTTCCCCCCTGTGATATGCATTCAGTTTACAGAGTGCTCCAGAAGTTCTTATCATGATTTGCTATTCTGATAGTGTGTGAATTTTTCCAAACTTTATTAAAACACAACAGCAACAAAAAAAGACCACTACTCGGCCAGGCAGTCATCACTACAGAGCTTCTCAGAGACACCTTATTTTCTTAAGTATTCTTCTTAAGAAATACCCAATAAAGAATATCATAACTTAGTACTTGCGATATTGATACTGGACAGTGTTAATTTTTGAATCAAAATGTCACACAATAGGAGGTTAAATGCTCTATGGAACTCTCACTCTGACACACTAATTTGAAAAATCCCCATTTCCCATTCTCTTTCTAGGAATGACTGTAACATTGACTGACCCATGATTTGCTGACCATTTGTTTAACATGATTAAAAAATGCCACAGCAGTTTTGAACAGCATTTCCACTTTCCCAGGGTCTATAAAGTTTGCAGAATTTACTGCTTTAAGTATGGGCTCAGTAATCTCAAGAATTAGAGAAAGCTTGGTAAAGCCTTGCACAAGTATAATTAAATCCCATCTACTCCATAAAACAGACAGACTTGGCATTATAGTCCTCACTACAAAACACTTCCAATTATTTATAGACAGCCTCTTTTGTACAGAACTTGCTTAGATTTTTTTTCTCCTTCTAGTGTGCTCCCAGGGATGCTGGATGCATGACAAACTAAACGGAACTATCAAGTCCCACAGTAGGATTTTCTCCTGACCTTACTACATTCTGTTTATGCTTTGTGTTGCACAGTTGTGGATGCAGAGTGCAATCCACCACCTCCAAGGTCAGAATTGGTGACAGGATTGATTTTTATGCCCAGGGAAAACAAAAATGAAAAATTTGAAATCACAGAATAATTCAGTTCAAAAATGCTGATATGACCTTTTTGAACTGCCTCATCTGCACAAAATGAAGTAAGAAAAATAGTAAACATGTAGTATAAACATCTATGTATATCAACAACAAAGATAATTTTAAGGAATTAAACATAAAGAAGATTCCATCTCAGCCTTGAATTTTTTATGATTTTTTCTTTCAAATGTAATTGAAATTGATGACATCTTTCAACACATTTCAGCATAACTGTCTTTCTGGAGAAAACAGCTTCTAACTTTTAATCTTTTCCTGTACATTCTGCAAAATTGTAAACATACTATGTTGTTGTTAAAAGGAAGACACATGGCAGTGTCTGGGTTCCCAACGTTTTCTGCCAGAGTTTGAATGCAACCATTTGCCCACTTTTCCTGTAGGAGTTAAAAAAGGTTGTTTACTAACCTGTCAGTTACAAATCCTTTGCAAACCACATCAGTGGCATAAAATATTGAATAAGGTGTGCCTTCCTTTCTCATGAGACACTTATGAATAAATTATTTTGCTTAAATTGGATGAAGATGTTTATCTAATGCATCCTGGTACCGCTGAGTTAGTTCAAAGGGCAGCAGTGCTGTGCGCTGCTGTGCTCTCAGCTCTGTCCCTACCTTGGGGACTGATGAACTGTCTGTCAGCAGCAGTTTTGCCCTCCAGAGCTGCCAACCAGGGACGGCCACTGCTTCAGGCAGACTCTTGGACCTGCTGCAGAGATGCAGCCACCTTCCTAAGGGGCTACGGATGTTTCGTTGCCCTGGGTAACACCTTGTGCCTTCTGTATGGCAAACCTGACCCAGCTGACAGCTTCACTGCAGCTTCTGGTCCCTCTTCTGTATTCAGTGATGTGCACTGCAGGGGAGTCAGACCTCAGTCTGATGGGTTGATGGGTTTGGGGTTTTTTTTTTTTTTTGGGGGTTTTTTTTTTTTTTTGGGGGTTTTTTTTTTTTTTTGGGGGTTTTTTTTTTTTTTTGGGGGTTTTTTTTTTTTTTTGGGGGTTTTTTTTTTTTTTTGGGGGTTTTTTTTTTTTTTTGGGGGTTTTTTTTTTTTTTTGGTTGGTTGGGTTTTTTTTTTTTGTTTGGTTTTGTTTTTAATTTTGGGGGGTTTTGAGCGGGTGTGTTAAGTTTTGTGTTGTTGTTTTGCTTCTGTTTTGGGGTGTGGTTTTGTTGGGGGGATTTTTGGTTGTTGATGGGTTTGGTTTTTTAGGTTGTTATCATTCTCAATACATTTGCTTTTCCTTATTCTCAGATATTTTTGTTCTTTTCTAGGGATGCACTTTCAGTATCCTTTTCCTGCTAGCAAACTTCCAGCCATCTGGATGCTCAGGAAAGTAGTTTCCTGAAGGGTGGGTGTCCTCATCTTGGGACACAGTAGTTCTCAAACAAGCACCTTGGTGACTTTACACCCTGAGCCATAGTGGCACATCCCGTGCTGCCTCTGGGGCAGCCAGTGACAGTGGCACTATCCTGGGAAAGAGCAGCTGGCAAGCTGGGGGAGGACAGGGAGGCTGCAGGCTTCTCATAATAAGCAGAACCTGAGCTATCCCTTAGGTCTGCAGGAGAAGGAGTAAGTTGTGCCTCAGAACCTGACACCTCTCAATAATTACACATCATGTTTCCTTTGCCACCTGGAGAACAGGCTGATTCCCCTCCTTACTCCCACATATTTATCCTGTGGCTCTCAAATTGCTGCATGCTGGGGAATCCACACTTGTTACTTCCTGCCCAAGGTGAGTGAAGCACACTCCTGAGAGGGTTTTCTCAGTAGTGCTGAAGCAGAACAGCCACCACATTCCAGCAGAGCTGTGCATCGAGCCCCAGCCTTTTCCAGCTTGCAGACCCATACACATTTCCCAGGGAAGGCACAGATCTCGTGTAGCAAGTTTTCACTTTTCTCTGTCACTTTTTTTTCTGACGCCTCAGAAACAGTCCATGGTCTATCAGTTATCATCAGACCACTGTCCAGCCTCATCAGGCTGTGACTTATCTAGCAGTTACCCTTCAGGAGAAAGCAGAAATCCTGAACCTCCAGTGGTGGATCCCAATCTTCACCATGATAAACATCCCACTTATGCCTCCTAAGACACAGCTGTTCACATCAAATGTGGGCCATTTGTCTTCCCCAAAAGCTCAATTGTGGCATGTGGGTGGCTCATGTCTGCAGAGGTATGGTAGCTGCAAGACTGGGCAGCTCACGCGCTGTCAGCTTCAGGATCATGACACAGCTGCACAGGACAGAAAAAGGACTGGAAAAAGAAGTTGTCTACCAGATTTAATGCTGTCCAAAGAAACTGTGTTTAGGAGCAAGCTGAGCTGCCTTTCTGCCTTTCAGCAGCTCTTTCATGAATTCAAGAAAAATTTAGATGAGCAAAAACTTTTCTCTCCACTCTTGTTTTTCTTTTCCCCTCTGGGTTTTTTTTTCCCCTATTGTCCAGAGGAGTAAAGCAATAGATCACATAGAAATCCGCCTGCAGGGAGATTGCCTTCAAGTCTTTTTATCAACTGCCTCTTCCTTGCTCTTTTACATGGACAGTGCATGGTATTATTTGGCCCTCAAGCAGAGATTTAAATGTTTCCTGCAGTAATTCAGTGGATAGATCCTCTTTTCTCAGTGTGAACTATGTCCCTGTTCCTTGAATGATATGATGTTTAAGTATTTCATCTTGCATGAGAAGGTTACTGAAATTCCTCTAGTTACTCCTTACTTTTGTTTTGTGCAGTGTGACTCCTGAAACAAAATTGTTGCAGATTTTTGATCTTATTTTAATACATAACTATATCAAAGCAAGGTAAAACCCTAAAAACTCCTCCTTTGTAAGAGTCCAAAAGAAGAGAAAATCCCTGCTGCAACTGTTCAAAGACAGACAAGTCACCAAAAAAAAGAAACTGTTCTTAGGTTCCTACATATCACATGAAAGCAAAACATAATAATATTTGTTAGTCAGAAATAAATTCAAGTGCACAGGAAGTCTACACTGAAAAAACGTTTTTTTTTTCCTAAGAAGTTACTCATTTCTTTGTGATTGGGAAGCAGACAATGCCAGAATGACCATGGATATTAGACTAGGTTCTCAATGCCACTCAGGTACAATTCCAGCACCGTCACAGCAACTGCCCTGGACTTCGAAGTTTTTGATGGAACTCAGCCAGAAGTCTTAAAAGACTCATTGATACAAAAGCAGCGAGCAGCTCCCAGTAAGGACATCAGTTCTTTCTCAGCAGCCTCCTCAAATGTGCATCCCTGAGTGAATTTTCCCTCCTTTTCCAGAGTCCTCATGCACGAGAAGTCGATGTGCTTCTGTTTCAGTGAGTGGCCCTCTAGACGCCTCTGTCGACCCTGCAAACATTATTTGTCTGTGAGGCTACAGGTAAATTGAGATGATTGCGGGATGGTTAGCGCCTCACCAAAAGTTGTTACTCCCTCAGGACAGGTGCATAGGACCTGCCCTCACTACCACAAGCAGAATAACCTCTCCTTGCCAAAGGACTTGCACATTCAATCTTTTTGCCTGCCTTTCAGAATGTCAACATTATACTGTATCACTGAACAGGCTAATAGTGGTTTAGCCTAACAGTTACAAATCTCTTAAATACTACTGAAAGTGTCCAACAGACCCCTTTTTTACATGTGGGATCATCTCTAAACATTTTACCTTTTTGCATGGCCAGTCTACACACAAGCATTAATATTTTAATTTTGCATTTTGAATGGGATCAATTTTCTAAGTAGTTTCAACCATAATGGCTCTAAACTATCTGAGCTTTTGATTCCTTATCTATTCTCGTCATCTGCCTTGACACTAGAGAAAAAAAATTAAATGTGTGCTATTTCCATCCATGTATGCCATAAAATTTCATATCTGTCTTGACAAGTAAGAAATAATATCATCCCAAGGTAAAACTGCATACAAACCTTGAGGGCACTAAAATATGAAAGATGAAGGGTAATGTCACTACATTTTATTTGTAGGACTACCAGCATTAACTGCATTATGCCAGCAAAAGAAACAGGAATCCTCCATAAACCATTTTCCTTGGATCACTTCCAGAGATCAGTTTTACAGAGACTGTGCTCTTTGAAAGTCCCACTCAGAGAATTATGCACTATAATAATATAGTGGTTAGATGTTCTTGAGACAGACAAAGCATTAAGTCCAGATAACCATTTCTAATGGAACCTGGAACAACCTTCAACACACATCTGAAAAATAAAAAAGAGAATTTGTAGCTGCATTTTTGCTTTTAAAGGAATAGTAATGCTATTTACTCAGTATTACTTAATCTCTATACATTAATTTAGTACTAGATTTAATTTTAAAATTGAAGTTATATATAATCAACCTCACGTACGAGTGATGGGAAACATCTCTATAGATGGGATTTTGGGATGCACATGCAGAAGAAAAACAAATGAGATCATTTGCCAGTCATTTTACACTGCCATGTGTTATGCAGGGTCCTCAGTTAATGGAGGATATTAATTAATTACAAATGGTTCACATAAAGAGCAGAACAGCAGTGAGAGGAGAAGACATGCTTTAACCTGGAAGACCCCACACCCCAAATCTGTGTGATTAGTACACATAAGGCTGCAAGAAGACTTAATCAATCCATACTTATAGTCAAAAAAGGAACTTGGTAATAGATATCTTCTTATCATTAGACAAATGGAGATGATTATTCACTGGCTCAAAATTGAACTCAGATGAATTCCAGCTACATTTAGGCTCTTAAAAGCAGTGGCAGGATTTGAGAGTTGCTGTTGTGATTCCTGCATGCAGGAACCCTACAGATAATGGACAGAAGTCTTTCTAGACAAACGTTTTCTCAAATGCAATTCATTTAAGATTTTTTAGCCTCAACCATGCAGATCAGGTGACTCTCACACCCTGTTTTATAGCGGATTGGGGTTTGTGTATTCTTGCCCAATGAATGCAGCCACCTGCAAACCTATTTTAATTTCCAATGGCCACCTTAAACGGGGTCAAACATTTGCAAAAGTATTGTCACATTTATTTGTATTAAATAATCTTCAGTGCCACAGTGTTGTGGTTCCCCCCGCCCCCCGCCGCCATATTCCTGTCTGGTAACACCCTTCCAGTGGCAATTCTTTCCTTGTGGCACATGCTGCTGCAAGCCCCCAAACCCAAATTTTCCAGATGGTGAGCAAAACATCCAGTTTTCTGAATTTCCATACCTGCTCCCATTCAGTGAATGCCTGCAAGTTACACTCTCCCTGAATTCATCGCCTCTGAAGCAACACACACGCACATCTTTACAAGATTCACCTCAACTTCAGAAGCTCGGCAAGTTTAATTACAAAACAAGCTATGTATAAAAGAGAAGGTTAAATTCCTGATTACAAATCAAGTTCTGAAAGGGGAACAATAAACAACAAAAGCATCTTCCAGTGTACTTGTCATTGTGAGATTTCGCTGAGGCACAGAAGCTGAGGAAACAGATCAGCAGTGCTCTGCTCCTTCAGTGTTATCTCAAGGAATCAGCATCTCTCCTGTGTTTCTGTTCCCTCCTCTGACAGTGACAGTTGTTGGGTTACCTCTTGAGTGCAAATGAAGTATCAAATAATTTCCTGGGGACTTCAGTTCCCCTTCCTCCTTATCTTCTAATTTAGGGGAACTTAACCGTGTCACAGCTTTGATTAGCTCTTCTTCTCTGTGAGAATGCAAACGTTGTCAGGCTCGTCTGGGACCAGGATGCGCTCTCTCTGTAGAGCCTCTATGCAACATTGATTTCTTATCTGTGCTTTACCTTCTCGGGCAGTTGAATGTGCAATGGTTATCCTTTCCTTCCCTTTAAAAGATCTTATAAATCACAGCTTCTAAAAAAATATTAATTGTGCAGTGCCCTGGATGGGCTGGCAGTATGTAATGCTTCCCTGGCTTTTTGCAAAAACAACACGCAACATATTCATTGTAGAGATAACTAAGTCACCATTCAGAACACCTTCTCCCCACCCCTGTGCCCTTCTTTGCCATGGTTCACCATTTTTAGGGGATTTTACCACCACAGATAGTCTCTGCCATGTAACTCCACATAATGCTAGGGAAGGATTTGGTACATATCCTGAAGCTCCACTTAGGACTCATCCTGGCTGTTGTGGAGTTTTTAATATCACCTGGAGAATAGAGTTGCACCTTTCACTGCCATCTCAGAAGGGTCTCCCTAGGGTCCTGACTAGTGTTTGCCCTCATATTTCTGATACTTTACAACTTATTTGTGGGATACCAAATACAGAGGCCTTAATGTTCATTGCTGCAGAAGAAAACAAAGTAGGTATCTCTTTCCGACAATACATGGAAATCAAGGTACCTTTCTAAAGAAAATCATTCCACCAGTGTCTAACACGAACCCTGCAGAAACTTTATTGCTGTAGATTTATATTCTGAAGACCTGTTATGAATTCTTTCAGTAGCTTCTGTACCTGAGGAGACAAGTGTTCAGCTTGTAAGAAAAAGTATCTTTTGTATTCAATAGGTTTTTCTAATTCAGTCAGGAGTATGATGGTCAACATGTTCCCAGGAACTTCCTTCACAGAAGGAGTAGTGAGGGTGAGCTGCTGTGTTAGACCCTAAATCTGAGCTTAAACATCAGCTGTTGCTGAAACTTCAGCTTATTTCTGTTTACTGTAGAAGTGTATGCCTTTAAAACAGAAAAAAGGGTGACATTCTGATCCTGAACAATTATTTACTGCCTCACTGGTTTTACAGCTGGAATAGCTCTGAGTCAGTTTTAAGGGTCCTAATTCATACATTCAATGATTTTACATCAAAATGATCAAAAAAGTATTTGAAAATAAGGTCTTGATCTTGACATCACCTAACTGCTTTACACCTGGAAGACAGTATAAAATTGCCCTGAAGTCAGTCTTGGTAGGCGAAATCATTGGTAACATACAGGCACCAAGTGGGCTTTTGGGTTATCCCCCCGCCTCTGGCACCATGTAGAGCACAGCTACGTAACACCAGCCCCCACAATTTGGTTGAATCCATGTATTTAATTGTAGCTGGGGAGATCAACAGTGCCTGCCCTCAATTCAGGCAGTTTTCAGGCTAGTCTGAGTTGTGCTAGGAGATGATACCAATACCCTGGGAGGTAACCTTATCTAACAGCTGCTTAAACTTGCGCTGTCACTGCCCTCATCAGTAGCCAAGTGCTGGAGCCAAGTCCTCAGTCTACAAAGCGAGTGATGGTAAAGCCAGAAGCAGAGCAAACAATGAGGAATAATGCAATCTTCTTCCAGGGGACATGGATCATTAGCTGGATTACACCAGCAGACGGCAATGGAAATTCAGTGTAGAACTCTGTAAAATAATTAGCCCAAGACTGAGGAAACAGCCCAAGAAATAGGTGCTAAATGGAACAATCAAATAGTACCAGGAGTCTGTATGAAAACAATAATCGGAATTTTCATGCCAACAAATGCCTCAGAAAGAAAAATATACCTAATGTTGTAGCAATAAAAGGCAAGTGAAAAAAAATCCTTAATGCTTCTTGTGTGTGAGCCACCTGACAAGCACTCTTTCAAATACTGAGCACTACATCCGTCCCTGCACACATCAGTAGGTTATTATTATCTTGGAGTGGGTACAGGCCAGGTCAACAAAGCTTACACTAGCTCTGCAAAACAGGCTATAAAGCAAAGCTAAAGGAGCTGTGCTGCTTTTTATTAAAGAGTCTTCAAGGGGACATAGTGTAAGTTTTTTTCAGGTTAAGAACTACATAAAAAAAAGTCAATGTAGATAGTGTTTCAAACCAGTACAGGGTTAAGACTTTTTCAGTAGGAATGAAAAGATAATGTACAAAATGATTTATGGGAGAGGCTTGTTGGTATCTGAATTCTAGCATCACCACATCCAAACAAAATAGAATTAATTGTCTGGTTTTGTAAATAATAGTTTATGAAAAAACAGCCAGGACTGGACACGTCTCTTCTCAGTATATGCAAAACTCCACCTGATAGTTAATGCTCTTGTTAAGTTACAACTACTTTTACCCTGATGAATCTGAACTCCATAGGTTCGGTGCAGACCCCAGGGATCAGAGTTACTGGGACCATATTCCTGACTTGCCCAGACTGATTGACCTTGTAACACTGAACATAAAGCAACTCAAATTCTTTCACTGCTGAATCTGCTTTGCAAAGTGCTCCAAGATAACTAAATAAAAGGCACTAAAAGGATGTAACTGGTGGGGGTTTTTTTGTGTGTTGAGTCTCTTACTAGTGAAAGACTAGGGAAGAGCTACCTGGTTTCACTGTTAAATCCTTGAACACTGCCACATACTGTTTGTTCATAGGTGCTTGTTTCTGCCTATAATAAAGAAAACAATTCAAATGATATTCCCACTACTGTCACCGTCTTTACTGAGTAAAGTAAAGTATCACCTCTAAGTGTCTAAATCACACAAAGAGTTCATAGGTGATGACATTTTCCCAAGCCACAGAGTAACACCTGTGACTTACTTTTTAATAAGGAAACACAACATTTTTATGTTTTTTCTCATTTTACCACCAGTTGAAATAACACTGGTCTGTAGTGCTTTTACACCCCTTTAGCACTCCAAGGGTGCATACCAGTATTTCTCCAAGCACTGCCACAGACAATCACCTTTCTCATTTGCCTATTGAAATTTGCATTCTGAAGCTTCAGATCTCCTGCCTTTTCGGTGTCGCTGGAGATTGGACGCATTAATAAGTGATGGCCTATATATAAATCATTTCATTGTCAAGTTCCCAATTCAGACCCTAGCTAGGGCCAAATATGGCCTGTGCAAGTATGGTTGGGAGGACAAAGACTGTATGAGACAAAGAGCCATGAAAGATTTGGGACCCAGGTTAACAGAAGTAGAAGCAGTGCTTGATAGGATCTGGTCTAGAACTGATTCTGGTTTGAACAGTACTGAGAGAATCAGATGTCTAGAACAAATATATGGTGTGTACTTTGTGCTCATCTGATGCTCAGCAGATGTATAAAAAAGTGTTTGCTGGAAGGATAGAATAATGCTGTGTCAGTGGAAATCTAGGAGGAGGATGTGCTTAATGAAGTAGACCCTTTGCAGCTTCACAGCAATGACCTGGAGCATCCTGGAGCATGAATTCATGCCTGGCAGAGGTAGACTGCAACTGTAGGCAGCTGTGAGCAAGAGAGGGTGGAAAGGGAAAATTTCTTGCAAATTACTCTCCACTGATCACGCTCTTGTCCTCATTTTGCAAAGTTGGACTCCTGTTAAGGTGGTTGGAAGCTTTGCAGTGCCATTCAGGCAGGATACTTCTCAAAATATTCTTAGTTGAAACAAGAGCTGGGCAATGGTGAACAGGGCACAGCTGGGTCTCTGATCCTGTGGGCTGAGCTGCTCTGGCTTTGCCTTGATTAAAAATACCATGATGTAATTTATTCAAGAGGAGACAGATTGACAGGAACAGGATTTAATTAAACCAAGTTTAAACCCATTTTGTATTCCCAACTTGCACCTACATGGCACAAAGGCACTTATTCAGGAGGAAACAGAATCTGCTCAACAACTGTGGACATACCCCAGTAACATTTCAGGGGAGTTCCCGTCTTTCTCCTCTGATTTGTACTTATTTTTGACAACATCCTTGACTTGGAAACCAGGTTATGCACATAAGTGGATCATCAAGGTTGCTTCTCTCCCAAATTGTTGGTTGTCTGTCTCAATTTGCAGGTTAATGTAAAGTAGGCTTACCCACTTTGTTCTTTAAGTAGTTTTTGCCATCCTCAATTCCTTTTGGAATTAACCTTGAAGTTATAGAAAATAATTTAATAAAAGCAGTATTACCAAAAATTAAATGAAGAACTTGAGGTATGTTGAGAGGAAAAGCCTTTCCATTTCTGCAGCATTTTTAATATTATCTGCACACTCTTACTTATGTTATTTGCAGCAGGCTTATCACTGATGACTGGGGAGGTTTAAGTAAAGAAACAACCTGCTAAAGAAATAAATCACTTTATCCACACTTCTTCCAAAAAAATGTGAAATCTTGTGGTAGCAGAGTTAGAATTTCTCCTGTTCAATTTTTGCTTCTTTTGTGGGCTCCATGACTGTGAGATTTCATCCTTTAAGACTTTTATGCGACTTTATTTTGCATAAGCATATTTCACTTCATATTTTGTGATCCAAACTCAGGCTTGGTGAGCTATGTGCCATTTCTTTTGAAGTAACTGGGCTATTGACTCTCATGGAAATGAGTAGTAAAACTAGATTTTTGTCTTTATGTCTCAGAATGTGATCTCTGCATTGAAGAAGATAAATAATGAAGTCCAGGCACAAATAATAATGAAATCACGTAAGCAGTTCAAATACTTCGATTTATTCCTTGGACATTAAGAGAGTGTAAACTCTGATTTTGGAGATTCAGGTTTTAACAGCATTTTGCATCAGTCTCATTAGTAAAGCTTTTTGCACTTGCAGGAGAATTTGCATCTTAAAGGTTCTGAACAGAAATGCAGATAGCAATTTTTCCAGCTACTTGCGAGAAGAGTCTTATGATCCCCAGAAGTCAATTTTTGTTTCCCTTTATACAGAGGATCTAACAAGAAAAATATCATCTAGTAATAAACTATCTCCTGTATTTTATGTAGATTTAGGAAAGCGAATTAAAAGAAAAATACATGCAATAATGTTACAGACTATAACCTTCAGAACTGTCCGTCCTGAAGAACTTTCACTGCGTCAGTCCTGCTCCAGGTTAGGAAGTCTCCTTAAAACTGGTTGCAGTCCCCAGAGTGAGCAGCCACCCAGCACAGTCACAGCGCGCTCTGCTGCAGCCTCCAGCAGCTGCCTGGGCTGGTCACCCAGAAACCCAAGGACAGCTCCTGCCATGTCCTCTCTGCTCCTCCGCCTGAGGCACCGAGTGCCCCACAAAGCAAAGGGAATGAGGTGGGGGGAGGAAGAGAGGACTTCACTTCCAGATCCGCAAATCCACACACATGATCCCACACCTTTAGGATATGGGTGAATGATTCCCTCACACCTTTTTCACACTGAATAACATTTCCAGTACCAGTGGATTGATCTCCCACTTTTAATTTCCAAAATTCTGCGGTCCACCCAAAATGTTTTACTGGAGAAGGTGGACAGAAGTATAGAACTAACAGAAATAGTATATCTAATATTATTTAGCATAATTAAGTAATACAAGGAATCATTCTGATCCATACTGAATACAACCCAAACCTTTTAATTCACCTGAAGATACTGAAATCTCTTTTTGTCTCAGAGCTTGTAATTTTTCTGCCTCAAAGTCCAGTTTAGCTTTGGTGTGCTACAGACTCTCTAAAGCCACACTGGGAGGGAATAAAAGATGAAGGAATCTTCCCATCAGCCGTGCACCATAATTACTTTAAGTACTGCCATCTTCTGTAATTAATACAAACTGCAAATGAAGTTGTGCACAATTCCTGCTGTGAGAGAGGAGAGCAGCAACTGATGTAGTACCTCCTGAAAAGATTACAATTTGAGGAACTGATGTGAAAAGATGCAATAAATTATAAATTTTTTGAGAAATAAAATGCTGTAAGATTCAGAGTAAAAATTTGTGTAGGTTTGGCCATTATCGTCATACTCCCCTGCATTCTTATGTAACTGCCTTTTTACACTTTTTGAGGACATAACTGTAAAAGCAGAGTTTCTTTGGGTTGAGACACAGAGAGCAGAGGGGTTATAGGTGTGAGTGTGCCATTGCTGTTTTTCTGGTTCATAAGAAAAAAAGAGCAGTACCCTCAGGCACTTTTTCTCTAACAAGACCAAATTGTCTGTTGTGATTCACTGAGGAGTAATTGCTTTGGGACATTTCAAAACTGGTTTTTAAGTGAAGGATGCAAAACTGTTTCTTTCCGGAGATGCAATGAATCTAGCTGACACTTTAATATGTTTATTAAAAGGCACATGAGGCAGATGCAGCAATAATAAATATCCATGCAGAGAAAGATCATGCATATCTGTGGGATGCTATCCAGTTAAAAGCATCTTTGAAAAATAAATGAAGATTCATTGGTTTCTCCAAAGTTTTATTTCTGATTTATTACTGAGACATTTTTGAAAATTACTATATTTGATAAAGTGACACAAACTGAAGGGAAATACATACAAACCAATTTTATTTCTAACTTTAATCTCCAAATGTCCGGAGTACTGAAGAAACATTTTGTTCTCTCTGCCTTTCAGCAAAGTGTAATCTGTTTTAGGTTTGAGGTGTTTTGACCTAGTGCTGGTGCCTCCTCAACACCCCTCTCCTCAAACAAATGAATTACTTTCCCCTATGGGTAGAAAACAGTAAAAAGAGCAGAGGTTCAATTTATTTTTATAGGACATTGTGCATACAAAATCCTAGGAATCACAATAATTGCAGCAAGGGAAAATGGTGTAAAGTGTAGTGGTATAAAATCAGAGGGGATATGCGACCATAAACTAGGGAATGGTTTGGTAGGAGTAAGGCAGGTGTGGGGCACGGCCTGGAAGACTGTAAGCAAAATAGACTGGAGCACTTGGGAGCTGCAATTTTGAAAGAGACAAGGTGCTAATAGGGAAGGTGTTTAATAGCATGAAAAACAATCATGTTTGTATCTGGAGTGACAGCAGCAGTGAACCCTGTGATGGGAAAGAAGATCCTGGATTTCAGCTCCGGCTGGTCTGAGGTCTGGGAGCCACAGCACAGAGGTCAGAGGGAGGAGCTGCAGCACTGTGCCCAGATAACAACATTAGCCCCAGAAGGGGACTTTGGGATGATTAGGGTGGGTTTGTAGGTGGTAGGAAACCAAGAGAGGTCTTTCAGGAGAGGAATATAGACCTGAAACTATACTGATAAGGCTTGCAATAGTCCTAGCAGAAGGTGGAATCAGGTGCAGATGCACAACTGGGAACAGGCAGAAGTGGTTTATTAGGAGGCAGATTAATGGGGAATCATGCAAAATGCAGCAACTAGCAGGGTAAAGACCATTTTCCAGGTGAGGGTGATTCCAGAAGGGTAGGTTTTTCTTAAGATGTGGGAGGAAATTATTTAAAAAGGTGATGGACAAGGGTGTGACAGTGAGGATGTACTGTTCCTGTAATTGCCAAATGTACCATTCCTTTCTGGGTGCTGAACTCAGGGAAATGGACCCATTTCAGCTCACAGTGAGCTTACTGAGGGAAAGGGAATAGACTTATCTGAATGAGATTTCAAATTGGCTAGTGTCAGCAAGTGGTAATGAAAAGTGGAGGTGATAATAGATACCATGATAAGTAATCTGTCCAGGTAAAAGGAGATGAAAAAAAGACAGTAGGACACAGACTAAATTTTCTGATTTACTGCAGCCACTTTGTACCATGCTATGCAAATAAAATGGAGAATTAAAGCTCCACTGTATGAAGCAGTCATTTTCAGAAAAGACAAAAATTTCCTAAAGGACAAAAGGAGATCTGAGTATGGCAATAGAGCCCTGAGTATGGACATCAGAGTAATAAGGAACCAACCATATTGCTGTATAAATGAAGACAAATAGTGCACTTCTGCCTGGAGCATTACATAGTGCCAGGAATACCTGGTCACTGGTGGAAATGCCCTTTGACCTGCCTGAGAGAAGCCTTACAGTGAAGTTCTTGTACCCAGAATAGGATGTGTTGGGATGTGATGCTACATCAGGAAGCTGGAAGGATGTAAGATTTCACCTGTTGTCCTGCAGGTGCTGGATAGTTTAGTTGGGATGCAGTGGTAACTTGAATGCACTGGTAGGGTGGCTTCCTTGGTGGGTGTGTTTTCACAGATCACCTCCTGCTGCTCTGCTGTGTTTGACAGCAGCCAAAAATAGGAAAAGGCAGGTGAACTGATCCCTCATACCTCAAAACAGGCAAGACAGGGTACACAGGCAAACTGCAGTGTGATCCACTAAAGGCCCACATGTTCTGCAGATAAAGCTGACGTTCCATCTGCAGCTCTTCTATCAGCCGATAGCACCTGACCTACCAGTGCCAGAAATCTTTGGTACCTTTCATTGAGTTTACTTGTTCAGTTAAGCTTTTCCATCCTCTGCTAGCTGAACCATTTTGCTCACCTTTGTCAATTCCATTCCATCTCTTGCTTCGAAGAAGACTGCAAGCAGCCAAAGCAAAAAGCTTCCCCAACACTGAAACAAGTGACTATAAGCTATGTTTGAGCTGCAGTTGGCAGGCTTAGGTACTCCACACTGCAGCTGTAACTGCAGCAAGCAGCTGCCAATACTTTATGAAGTTGATACCCACTGCAAAATGGGAAGATCTGGTGATGTGTTCTTCTTCTGTGGACCCTGATTTTTATTCTGCATTCACATGGCCTTTCATATACAATATGCACATTTGCCAGATGTCATGGCAATTTCAAAATCAGATTTTCTTTTCAATTTAGGAGGCCTATGTCCACTACCTTAAGTGAGTGAAAGCTGGTGGGATTTCAAAGATATGATCACTCATCCCTGGGGATTCCCTTTAAACATTTCTCTTGGTGAGCCACGCTATAGCAGCCATTGTTCAGGGAAGCAGCTCTCCAGATGGATTACCTCTGTGGACATCAGCAGTACAGTTGGATTGTTGCGGTGGCGCTTGCAACTTTCCCTGGGAGACAACCCGAGCCCGTGGAAGAATCAGGGACACGATATTGCGTGGATGTTCATGGATGTTCTTTATTCTTCTCTCCCAGCCTCACAGCATGGTGGCCTGGCCCCGAGTTCCTCCCCTCCCCCAAGGCCCAATCTATTCAGCCCCGGGAACCTGAACAAGCCAATGGGGACAGGACTTGGATGCATGTGACCAGGGAGCAGGGGGAGGGGAACCAGGGGGGAGACTCCAACATTGGATTAGGTAAGCTGTCTGCACACCTGTTCATTTCACTAACCAGCTCCTGGAATTAAAGGACCTGGACATGTTCTAAAATGTTTATCGTCTCCTTTAGATTCAGGCGCCAATCTGTGTTTCCAGGTGGAGGGCAGTGTGACCTGCAGTCCCCAGTGTGGAGGTCAGCAGAGGTGTGCAGATCAGAGAGGACTCATCTGGCACAGTCCCAGGCATTCAAAAGCAACATGCAGAGACTATCAGTCAAGAATGGCATCCAAAATATTTAACATCCTTTTTCACAAGGCGGATGAATAACCTTCCTGTGAGCAATTAACTGAAGGATGCTTTACTTAAGACAAACAGGCCAGTACTACTGTGATTCTGTAGTTTTTCTCTTTCTTCTATAGTGTTTCTAAAAATGCTTAGGTTACAGAAAATCTACAGTTCTCCTTTAACAGAAACTGCATCTCTAACACAGATGGTATTCCTGTGTACGGGATTGTTCTTTTCTCCCACAAACTATTCTTCCCCCCTACTTCCCTTTTCTTTATGTCAGACTTTCTGCGAGTTTTTTGCTTTCTCTCTTTCTGGGGGACATATCTTTCTTCCTCCAAAAGGAAGATGTATCAGAGTCTCTAATTTATCTTTTGTTCTTCCACACACTCTCTTTACCCACTTTTGCTACTCTCTTTCTCTTCCTGACCTCCATTTCTTGTGAATTCTTCCTTCAACACCTGATTTCAACTCTCTTTCAAACTAGCAAACAGACTCCTGTTTTTTATTTCTTACTGTCTTATATCTTCTCCTTCATGCTTCTTGCTCTGTTGCCATCTCCCTTCATTAGACAGTAAGAGGAGGTCTGGAAATATGGGGAAGACCATGTTGTCCTTTTTAAAGTGCAAAGTAGTGCCTATATATTCATAGTGAGGAGAACCACTGCAGAATATGAGATAATCATGGTGCTGAGGGCAAAGAGATATGAAAAAAGTCATTAACTACATTGATTACTTGGTAATATTAGTAATAAAATTGTATGTTAGAAGTTGGAAGACAATGTGCCGACTTAGTATGCATGGATTAATCCACTTACATCCAGACCCATTGTATCTGGCAGTCGATGAAAGATGTAGACATTAACTGTGTTCAGCAGCAATATTTGGATCAAGCAGGCAGACATCAAGAGGTATTGGCATCCTCTCAGAACTATCTCCCTGACTGGTAAGAAGCCCTTACAGATCTGGGCGAGGACTTTCTCTAGACTGACGTTAGCAGAGTGATTGAGCCAGAATGGGGAGAGATCACAAAAGATCTTTGCACATGGACAAAGTAGGCAGAAAGTTAGTGGAAAAGGGCAAAGATGGAATCCGCTAGGAAGTGCATGTGATGCTTGAACTGGGATGAGGTTTCATGA
Organism: Dryoscopus gambensis; assembly: GCA_013389985.1. Lineage (NCBI taxonomy): Eukaryota > Metazoa > Chordata > Aves > Passeriformes > Malaconotidae > Dryoscopus > Dryoscopus gambensis. The sequence continues at coordinate 32,491 of WEIT01010378.1, read as the reverse complement.
ATAGTGCAGAGGAGATGGAATATGAGTCCAAAGCTTATCACATGTCCTACTGAAATCACATATGTTTATATTTTTTCTGAACCATAAATATGAAATCAGACTGGGCCGCTACTAATACTATAGTAAATGCATACAGTCTTGAAACCAAATATAAAATCTGAATACATTTTGCAATGAAAGGAAAGCTAATGGCGATATCAGACAGCAAATTGTGACTGCAGTAGGGTTACTTGATGGATTCGTGGCTATTTTTGATAGCCTTAGTTAGAAAAAGAAAGGTATCACATAAATGGCAAAAAATACTGCAAATGCTTGGCAAAGGACAAAACCATGGTATTTTTAGACACAAAATTACTTTGCCAGCTGCATTTGGCATTAAATAGGGCAATATTAGCTGGACATCATCATATCATGGTTCTTTCACAAATGAACATAGAAATAATTCCAATCCAAGTTCACATCTGGAAACCTGAGGCTTTACTTTATCTGAGTGCTGATTTTAAGCTGATTTTAAACTGATTTTAAACAAAGAGAACTTAAAGACAGGAGGAACATAAATTTTACAAAGCCAATTAATAAAATAGTAATAGTCAAAGTTCTGCCTAAATGGGTTGCAACTGAAGCCTAGTTTTAATCCCCTGATGCTGACAGTGAGCATTCTCCTTGTGTCCCTTCTCATGAAGCTCTTACCTACTCATGATGACAGCAGTGACTTTTTGACCCTCTGGGGCTCCAGAGCAGCAGATGCAGAGATGTGAGTAACAATAATCATGGAATTTGCCACATCTGCCAAGTGTTTTCCTTTGTTAGTGCTCTGCCATGGGCTCTGTGCATGCAACCAACACAGTAGACTGGTAGGTATGTGCTGGACATCTTCATAGAGAGCGGAAACGATCAAAACAGCACTAAGTGGCACTGATGGATATTTATTCATGTTTTGGACTAGTGTTGCTCAGCCTATTAAATAAAAGACCACCAAAACTGAAAAGAACCCACAGACCATCTGTAGTGTGGCTGTAATTTTAATCACTTGCAATCATTTAAAAACTACTTGCATTTTGAATGCCCACTCACTGCTTTTCTTCTTTCCCATTCTGCTTGCTTCCTTTCAGGAACACCAATTTTGTTGTGGAGGGATGGTCTTGTAAGTCCATGTTGTGTTTTTACAAACAGAAAAAGAAAAGTACACTATGCTGCAAAGAAAGTTGTTCTTGGGCTGATAGTTTCAAAGACCCCTGCAATTGCATGGTGTCCCAGGTTACACTATAAGATATAACCAAAAGTATGTATTCTATTATGATCTCCAAGCTGTTAAAACAGGTGGGGCTGGGCTTGTTATCCCCTACCATGACTCATCCTTGATAACTCCCTCTGGGAGCTATCTCTGCTTAATGGGCAATCAAGGACCCACCATATGACTCATAGAATTACATCACCCCATTGTGAGATCCTCTGCCCAGAGGGAAGGACCCAGGCATTCCCACCTGGATATAATCTGGGGTTTGGAACAGCATATGCAGCCTTTTCCACTGGATTCCCAGAGGAAGACCAGACCCTTCCACACCCCCACTGGACCTTCAGAGGAAGACCAGATCCTTCTACAGAACCACTGCTTCAAGAGAGCCATCACTCCAGGATGCAGCCACCATTTAATTGGACTGCTACCAACCCCCTGACTGTCAGGGGGTCAGGTTTGTACTCTGACTCTGTCAGTGGGTTGGTTTTTTGTACTATTGCATTTATTTTATTTTTCCTATCAAATTGTATTTCTGACCTGAAATCTCTCACTAGGTTGCTTTCAAAGTAGTACACATGGGAGCTCAGAGTGTCCTAAGCTCTATTTCAGAGAGACAAATGAAAGAGTTGAGATTTGGGTTTTCACTCATGATCTGAAGTCACTAGTCAAAACTCCAAATTCAAGAAATAGGCCTTGGAAGCCACGAGAATTTTAAAAGAAGAGTGTTTGGCTGGCTTTTTATTTATTATTTGGACATACATACTCGATGTGAAGCAACCAGCTTTTCCTGGTCTCCTGAAATTATTCAGAAAGGACTTTTTGCTGCTGTGGAAATACCTGTCATTATGTATAAATCTGTATGTGCACAATATGCTTTCATTTATTTCTGTGTATATAAAGAAACAGAAATCACAGTAGTACTTAACCCATCTCTCTCAGCTCCTACCAAACAATTCCATGTTTTTCACCATTTTTGTTTTATTTTGTGCAACAGCCTGTGCCATCTAGTTGCCTCCATTTTTTGTGGGCTGTTGATGCCACAGGTTCTGTCACTGCTGTGATGGATGTGAGCTATCTGTAGGCAAAGTGCAAGCATTGATTTGTGTGCAGAGGAATGAGCTGTGCAGGGGGCTGGTTGTTGGCAGGGTGTCTGTACACAGTGGAGGGACCTTCCTTGGCAGCTTTGTTAGTGCACAGCAGTGCAGATCCTACCCAGGGAAAACTGCTGGGCAGACCCGGTTGCAGCCTTCCACCCCACGGTTAGTGGGAGCAGTACTTCCCCTTTTCTCATCTCTGCCTCTTCATATGACCCCCATCTATGCCTCTTCATATTAGGTGAAAACAGCTAATGAACCTGCTACATTTTGTCAAGGTCCCAACATAGAAAGTCTAAATACAAGGTCAAGTCACCCAAGGCCTCCTTCTCTTTCTGGACATACTCCTACTCAGGCTTTTTATCTCTATATGTCAAAACGCATGGGGTTTACGAAGGTTTTAACTTGTCAAACACTTCTACATCAGTTTCAGACTGACCTAGCCATTACCTAATTAATCTTCAGCAGCCAAAGATGCAACTGTGCCCTGCAAGGATGACCTCTCCACAATGAGGATCTTGTGGAGATATATTTGCATTGTAGGTGTTTCTTAAGGACCATCAGATCTAGTGCACTCCAGCAATCCATAATAAGTCCTCTTGGCAAAGTCCCCCTTGGTTTGCAGAGCACTGTAGAGCAATGTTCTTCTGTTGAGAGTCTTAATGGGTTCTGGAACAGGGCAATTGCTTAATCATTCTCCTGTGATGGGCTTAGGATAGGCTGATTCTCATGGGCTGGGCTGCCTGCGCTCCTCTGATCACTGTCTGGCCTTCGTAGGGACACAACTGCAGCTGCGAAACACACATGGTGAGCAGCAGCCACTCCTCCCTGTACACCTTGTGTGCCTCACTCCCAAGGCTGAGGGGACCAGAGGGAGATTTCAGTCCATACCAGCATTTCCCAGGCAGTGATCTATGAACAGCAAGGCCATCCAAAGAAAACTGTCTCATTTGTTGTGTTTGCAATGAAGGATTTGACTATCCAGATTTTTGAGTTAACACAACAGCCTATGTTCCACTGTTTGGCTACTGCTACTTTACATGTATGGTGTTGGCAAATATAGACCCGTATATTTGGCTACAATGTAGAACAATAAGGAATTGGGCAGAGAGATCATATTTCTCTCCTGACCTTTCATACTCATTTCTACTGACCCATCTTCCTCTGCTTGTCAGCATTCTTTGTCTTCTGACCATATTTGATCACTTTTTTAGTACATTTTCCCGTTAGATTTCCTTTTACAAAAACGTGTATACCCTCACATTGTAGATAACTACCACAATCCCAGCTGTCTGAGCACTGATTTTTCTGTCTCTGAACTTGTGAACCATATTAAAAATTCAGGATTTATTGCAGTTGTTTCAAGAATTCCTGACAGACAGATGAGGATGATTTCAGAGGAAATAACTCCTCTGTAGTCAGCCTGTCCTGTATTCTCCTTGGCACTCCCTAGGCTTGAGAATATTAAAAGTGAAAGAAAAATGGCTCACAGTTAAAGCAGATTAATGAGACTGCATGTCTTTTTTTTCAATGCATAGAAACCACATGCAATTGAATACCAGTACCTTCTCATTAGCTCTAAGCAAATCTATTTTGAGATTATTCCTCTTGGAGGAGCTATGTGAATTATTCTTGTAACACCACAAATAGCCTCCTAAATACTAAATCATTATGGATTGCCTCTGAAGAGTGTGGCAGCAACGTATGCCCAAATCAAAGGGTGAACTCAGCGTGTTACTGTTGTACTGCCGACAGCTCAGCTGGGGAAGGTGACTGACACTTCACCAAGTGATTGTCATGTAGGTGTCCTTCAGCAGATAAGGGAGGACCATTTTCTTTCCCCAGCTGGCCTGCTCCTATGGGACTGTTTTCCCTGGTCTCATAGAGATGATCAAGACTGAATCTCAGGGTGGAAGGAGAAGCATTCCATTCCCGAGCTGCATTCCCCCTTTTCCATATGATGAGTGAGAAGGCATAAGAGCTCAAGTCCCACCAGGGCACTGAAAAAGCCCATCTAAACACCCAGGAGATGTGTTCAGGAGATTTTGGGTCCTGGCTTGAGGTCTTGGGCTGGTCCTTAGAGAGATCCACCTGTAAGAACGCTGCACATAAGCCTCATATGTAGAGTCAGTCAATAATGTACCAAACGTGCCAGTGTGCACATCCTTGCACTGCCTTGTAGTAATTTGCTGAGATTACAGCTTTTCTCAGGGAATGATCACACCATTTTAGGGCAATTCAAAATGAATAGTTCTGTGCCTTCTCCCTCACAGTGATTACTAAGGAATGAGCTCTTTTCTTTAAGTATTTTCTACTGATGAGTCTAAATTAGTCCTCTCTGAGCCCTGTGTGGCTGCTGCAGGACTGGCAGAGCTGGCTCCAAGACTGGATCAAGCTTGATTTGGTTGAGAGGATAAGGAAGGAGAAGTTAACTGCACAATTACACTGCGCTGTGTGATACCTTACCTGACCGCGCTCTGTTAATGGGTGTCCCATTGAACTGCAGAGTCTCCTCTATCCCTGCGAGTTCAGAGTTAATATGAACATTTCTGTTCCATATAATCACCTCAGTGGCTGCAGCAGAGGCATTCCCTAGGTCTGACTGTGCCAATGGGATGAGATTCAAATACAAGGTTAGGTGGGGTCTCTGCAGTATAGGAATTGCCAAGGGAATGCTCTTCAGTTTTGCCAACAAAAAAATTGGAGTTTACTGAAATGAAATTTGAAAATGTCACAAATAACCATTTTGATCAGAGAAATCATCATCAGTCAAAGCTATGTCTAATTTCTGCATGTGGTTTGTATTAAGTACTTGAAAAATGATTGCTTTTTGGCTGGAAAGTAATTCAAGGCATGTGATAGATTTGAAATGTTGATTAATGCAAAGGTAGGAGGTGCCTCTTTGCCCTTGCTGTACCCTGCTCTCTTAACTGCAATGGTTCAGGCTTTCTACAGACTGAATTAACAGTCTTACCCCACTTCTTTTGAAGAAAGAAGTGTGGAGAGCAGAAGCCATCATGTGTTGTTCATGGTGGGGGTGGACACAGGCTCTTGTGGCAGGGGGGTTTATGGATAGTACAGCGGATTTGGGGCTCTATTTTTATACAAAGAAAAAAGGGTGTTTTAACTCTCCTTCGTTGTGCCATCCCACTCCATGTTCATTAGTGTAATTGCTGACAGATAAATAGAAAAAAACAAGGGTGAGTTTGAATCTTGGCTTTTTGGCATCATTCAGTGTTATCAGTTAAACTTCTTTTGTCTGACAATTACAGCTGCAGAAGCCTTAACAGTTTCCATTTACATTTACTTTTAAGGGGTATCTTGTCTGACAGGGGTCCCAGTGGCTGTGAATGGCATATTTGAGCTTTTTGTGTTAAAAAGGATCAAAGACAGACAAAAAAACCCCAGCAGGGACACAGATCTCGGACAGGGCAAAGGTGGCACCAGCAACTGTATTAGGCCAAGCTGTAAGGAGGCACAAGAGGAGAAAGTCAGTCCTTGGACACAGGAATCACTGTGGAGTCAAGTAAGGTTCATGTTGGAGACATTTTCTGAATGTGACTGCCATCCTGGGATTCACCTCATTTTGCACTTTTAAATCCATCTCCCAGTGTTAAGCTTTGGTATTGTTGTCAGCCTGATCAACAGATATGTGTGCATTGTACTACCAGGCCTTCTTTGTGCTGCCTATGAAATAACAGCAGGTTGTGTTCCTTCTTAGGTGGGGAGGATTTTGAATTGGTTTGATTTCTCAGGGATTATTGCAATTCTTTGTTTGCAGGAGTTACCAACTGTGTTATCTCTCAAATGCAGCTGGCACAGGATGTAGCAGCTCAGTCTTTTGGGCACTCGGTTGTTTCAACATAATGTTCCCTTTTAAAAATCTCTCTGCTGGCTTCTGGTGAAATTTTGTGTCAAGATCAAAGTCCTGCTACTAGTACAGGCTATGTTGGATGTTACACTGGTTCCCTTTGCTTTTAGCATGTTCCTCACTGCTCAGCAAGATCATAATTATTATTGTAAAGGCATGCAGAAGGAGAGAACATCTGCTCCATGAAGGGTGTTTTGCCAAGGACCTTCCTAATGTAAAAGGGGATCACAAGAAATGGAGAAAACCACAAGCAAGAAGGTATAAGGATGCAAACCTAAACAACAACTGATATATGAGGCAGTGATGGGAGTCAGTCACACTGATTGATAAGGATATTGGTTATTATAAGGTTAATTTTGGTAAGATTGTCTGACCAAGGATCTTGTCAACGGGATGATAAGGAAAAGAGAGAAATCATAAACCAAGCAAAGGCTCAAACCTCGCAGACAACTGCAATGGAGAAAAAGACAAGAAACTAACCTTGATGTGAGCAGCCAGCAGGATAGCCTGCTTAGAAAGGGAAAATTGCTAAACAGAAGAAATTGTCTGCTGAAAAAATACTGACAGAAAAGGCCTGCCAGCCTGGAGCCATGAGTCTGGGAACCAGAAACAGCCTTGATAAGAGCTGCTGGCCTCTTGGAAGTGCAGCCAGAGTACCTTCAAACTGGAGACATCCCTCTCATCACTTCAGACCCTCACACTCCCTCCTCCCACCTGTGTGAGGCACTTATGCTCCCTGTATGTCACAGCCATTTCTCATGTTTGGTACTGAGCTGACATCTAAAACTGCAACAGCTTAAGTACTGTGGGGGTATTTATCCATCTCTATCTCAAAACACCTCAAGATGTCTCAGCTTGTAACTTTCTGTATTTCCTACTCTTTTTTTGTTTTGTCACTCTTCTGCCACTTCAATGATATCAAAAGTTAAAATAGGTAACTCTGAAAGATACATTTAAAAAGGAAAGGTCAGAATTACTCTCCTGTCTTCCCCATCTTTACTAGCAATTAATTCAACTTTTACAGCCTGCTGCCTGGTTTTGCCACAGCTCCTTCATTTGTGTCCCTGGTACCCGATGTTTATGAGTAATGACACGGGCCTGTGACATTTAACTACTGAAATCAGCCCAAATTGAATGCATTCAGCCAAGTGCAGCAGAGGCTGAGACCCCATGGAAAGCTTGGAATGAAGTGCTCAGAGCAGTAGTTCAAACTTTGCCATGCGTGAAATACCCCTTTATCAAAGAGATCTCCATTGCCCTCCCCAAATCCTACCAAAGCACCTGCAAATATTGAAGTAAAAGGCAGGTGACCTCTGCATTCTGCAGAAATGATACTCCCTCACCTTCAGTACCACATAACTGATGACATGGAAGCTGAGCCTTTTCTTTCTAAATTACATTATTTTTTTCTGAATTACTTCCTTCTCTTTGTGGGGGAAAGCATGAAAGTCATTTTGCACATTTGCAAATATTCTAAGCAACAGGGGGCTAATGCTCCTTAAAGTGTCAAGGTCTGAAAGCTTGAGCTATCATTACCAGAGAAACAGCAGGAAAAAGTACACTAGGACTGTGTCTTAACACAGGGGCACAGTGTCTTGCCAATGAACAGGCTATTAAATTCTGAGAAAGATGTTGCCCTTTTGTGCACTCAGTTCTTCAGATTACTATAGAAACACAACTCATCTTTTCAGAGGCCTGATCTGAAAGAAGAAAGAGAGAAAGGAAAAGACACTGATGTATGGAAAGGAAGAAATAGCTGAATACTGTGTATTGCCTTAAAAACTGGTCTACATAGTTATTGTTTCAAAGTTATCTTAAGATGATTCTTAATGCCTAGCAAGTTATTATGTCCCACTCACAGAGATATTGTTACTGACTGCTTTGCTGCAGTTGTCTGAAATAGATTGACCATAGATGATTATTTATTGTATTTCAAAGTTATTTGGTTTTATATCCTAGCCAGAACAAAAACCAGTATTCTACATTTGCATGTGTATTGCTTGTGTAAGAGATAGTAAGATTACAGGCAGAAAGGTGCAAAATTGTGTCAGTAGCCTGAGACAGAAGAGTAGCTTATATACTCAAGTGGACTAAAACCAAAACAAACCAATGGTGGCTGTTGATACAAAAGTGCTGCCAGCAAGAACTTATTCTTGCCATATTATGCCTTTTGGGAGATTTTTCATTCTCACAAAACACTATCAATAATATTTTGTATATCTCTGACCTTGCTTGGATCTGTTTTTAGCACAAGTAGATAAGTCTGTAAAAGAACTGTAGGATAAAAAAACTCTCTCTCACTCTGCTGCATAAACTCCTGGCTGCTGGCTGATTTTTTCTCCTCTCTCCTGCCGTGGAACGGAACTCAGATGCTATAGATGGCATTGCCTTTCTTTTGTGTGTTTGTTTTAAAACTGCCTGCTAAAACATAGAAAATTTGTTAATTTGTCCTAAATCTAATGGAAATTAAAATTCAGCCCTGCACTGCAGAGTGGGGCTGGCACTCTTCGCCCCATCCCTGCATCTCTCTCACAAAACCGTTCAGCCTCTCCAGTCCCGTTGTCAGTTCCAGTCAGTTCTTTTCAGAAACCCCCTCCTAATTTGTGTTACCACAGAAGTGAACTTATTCCTCTGTGAATTATAGATCAGGGGGCAGGGCTGGATGCCTTGCAAGAAGATTGATTTTTTTGCAAGGTAGGGTTTTGCGAAAGTAAGTCCAAAGCTGGTAGACTTCTATGGGTCAGTTCTAGAGAAGGCAAGACTAGACCCTGTCCTCTCCATACTCTGGATTTTCTTCCTCTTTGCCTTGCACTCTCTACCCTTTTAAATTAATTTGTATTATTTCAAATAAATATCTTACTCTAAGAAATTTTACCTACTTTCCAGATATCCTCTTTCCGTTCTCTGCTGTTGCTTTACCATCTCTTCCTTCTTCCATTAGGATGGAAGAAGGAATTAAAAATAAAAACTTTGAATTGTTTTCATCTGACTTTTCGTTGTATATTTAGGCTTTTGCTAGATACAATGACTTAGCTCAGAAATTAGTGTTCTCCTTTGCATTTAGGGGAATTGCACTGTACCATGTGATCGTGTATGCCTTGAAGATGATTTGCCAAATAAATTTAGATGACAGAATTACAAACACACACTGTTACCCAATCCAGCCACCATTATAACTTTATTCATTATTCTTTATTTTATTCTCACTTTATGGAAGCATATGCCATTATCTCTGCATGTAAGGGCTGTAGGCAATCCAGAATTGATGCCCTCAGAGCAGTAGCAGTCTTTAGTCACGTATAGAAATCAGAATCAAGAACAGAGAGCAATGGGAAGCCAGGGTGACCTCCACACTAAACTGGTCTCTATTTCTTAGGTCTTCCTAAAACTGGAATTCATAACATAACAATATTACCCATACTGACTTAGGTACAGAAGCACCATTCTCTTCTTGTGGAGACTGTTTTCAATATCATCAGGGAAATAATGATTCTGCGGGGTAGGCACCCACAGATCCAGAATATGCATCAATAGTAGGTTTCTAGTGATAAAACTTCATGTGTTTAAAAAAAAAAATCACACTAGTCCAGTCCTAAATCTCTCTGATGTAATTGCTTTGGGAACTGAAAGCAATGACAGACAAACCATATTCTAAATATATTTTGACAAGAAAGGTTTCTAATCATGCAGGAGAAGAGAGGCATCACCATCTCAGCTTATGCAATACACAACACAGCACAACAGGGAAGAGAAGTCATTTCCCTGGGAAAGGCACCTGGACATCTTTTCATCATTTAGCATGTACTACTGCACTTCCAGATTCATCTGGTAAAGAATGATAATGAGTTCCCTGGACTACTTGTACCCTACTACCCTGACAAGAGTTGGGGTTTTTTAGTAGTAAGTAATGTGGCATATAAATGAATAATTTCCATACGATCACTGCAAAGAAGATCACAGTTTAACTGCAAATGTATTATAAGATTCTGGATGCAAAATTTTCTGTTACCTAAAATGTAAAATGACCATACAGATAGTGAGAGAAGATCTGGAAACACAGACACCTCTTTTTGTGCTTTTGTGCAGGCAGATGTAAACATATTTCTGGTCTGAGCCTGGAGCCAGCCCTGTGCTGTGCCAGCACAGCACTGACCCAGAGCAGGTGCAACTCTCTCATGGCAGGATGTGTGTGAGGGTGAGCCTTATCTGAACTGTAGCTGGGCAGCTTCTTCTTGGACACAGATCAGCCTGACCCCTATGTACACAGTAAAACTGCTAGGGGGCAGATGAGGAACAAAGATGGATTTCCTGACCTGTGATCCACATTCCAACTGCTAAATCACACTGCCTCTTCTATGAGGACTTGGGTCACGCTGTCAAAAAAACCCCCAAACCCTGGGTTTTATTGTATTGGTTGTGGAAGGACAGTTTGCTTTAAAACTGGGGTATATTATTCTATTGGGAGGCAACCTGAGTATGGAGAAATGTGTTATTATTTAACCAAGACACTTGGACTCAGACAGTGAGAAGAATTTTGAGAAGAAAATCAAGTTACAAATTATAGCAATTCCACATCGGAGCAGGTGAGGAGAGATGATATTTCTTACCGCTAGAGACAAGTCTTGTGTGGAGAGGTCACCTCTCCATTTGACTACCTGATGCAGCTGGAAAACAGAGAGCAGAGCTTTCAGGCAAAAGCCCTTTGGGTAGAATGAAAAAACACACCCCTTTTACCCATTTTTTTGTTGGTTTAATAGGATTGTACCATGCTGTCAAAAGCCCACCTTGCTTATATTATTAAATCATCACATACATGATTCCTATTTAAACAATCCTTTTCTTGAACATTTTATATCAAAGTCTATTGAAAGCTAGTGAGACCTTATTAAGCCTCAGACAACGGAGTCTCAACTTCTCAGCACTCTCAGAAACAAGTATTCATTCAGTAGCAAGTCTTTGCACAGAAGAAAGACCGAACAGCATTTTTTCTTCTACAGACAGAAAAAAACCAGGAAATGTTATGTCTTAATATTCCAGTCTGTATTACAGGGAAATTTTCATACTTCATACTCTGGCCTACTACACAAAAAGGAAAGAAAAGGTCCAAAGAGTTCTTCTTCTTTGACATCAGGAATTTGAAGGCACTTGTCCCTTCCTGGCTGCTGACTGTGGCCTGTGAGCGTGAACTAGAGCTCTGTATGAATCTGACCCACTAAGAGCCATGCAAACTGGGCTGTGAGGACATATACCGGACTGACAGCTCAGTAAACTGAAATAAAATTTGGGAAATACTTTGTTTCTTGCACATCATTCAGTGGAAAATTAAGGTGAGGCTCAAAACATCCAATTCCAGAGTTTCTGGATCAACAGCTGTAGGTTAAAATGCTATTGCACTGGTGCACAAATGAACCAGTCTGCTACCTTCCCTGCTATTAGTGGAGAATGTAACTTCCTCAAAGGTTGTTTGATATTTTCTAAAGGTTTCTTCAGATTTTTTTGACTTTTTTGAAACCTAAGTGTGTTGAGGCCCCTCCAGCAGTATTTGATGATGTAATGATGTTGAAACACAAACCCTGCAGCATGGATTCTGGAAATTCAAGTACAGAGACTGGATTAAGAACTTAAAATAACCATTAAAATGTCCTTAGTATACTCATCTGTTTCAGTCTCTGTTCATGCTTTCTGTCTGTTGTGCTAACAATGTATTCAAAAGACCAGGTTACTGCTGATTTGTGGCTGTTGCAGAGATCAGTGAATTACACATTGCTGAGCATCGCAGGATTTTTTGTGAGGGTTCTTTTTGATAAGAATAGAGTGAAAAGTAGTCATGGCTTTTGTTACGGAGATGATCTGGATAAGATGGTCTCTGTAAAAAATTGCTGAAGATATACCTTATCCCTGTGGTGACAAGAGAGCATATCTGCTGTCAGGTTCACTTGCTTTTTTGGGCACTCAGAGAGAGCTTCCTGCAATTGCAGAGACACGTGGGTGAGGACAGTTTCATTTTTGCTAAGTTGCCATAGGGATTATGCAGCTGGAGCTGCAGGAGAGCAGGTTGTCACTTGCCATTAGCTTTGTTTTGATCCTGGGGCCAGTGTGCATCTCAGATACTGCCTGGTTAACTCCTCTGCTGCTGCTGTGGGGAGAACAGTACTCAGTTCCTGCCACTGCTGGAGCTCACCTGGTCATCTGTGCCTTATCAAAGATTCAAAGTAAGAAATGTTAGAGCTGTAATAAGCATTAGTCAGTCAGTGTACTCGAAAATAGGAATCTGTTGCAGCCAGGCCTACAGCATCCCATGGCCAGGACCCACTTTCATTTAAGGCCATGCAGTGCACTGGAATAACATGCTATTACACAGAGACCAGGGGATGATTAAAGTACTGTACTTGCTGTCCACAGGTTGTAAGAAATGCTAGTCTTTATTTATTTTTTTAATTATTTTAATAACTGCCCATTCTTAAGGTAGACTTGAAAAATGTTGCTTCTGGGTATGCTCCAAGGTATGTAAGGACACAGACTTACAAGCTGCTGAAAGAAACAGCTGTGAAATTAAATGACAATGGCTGGGCTTGCCTTTTACTTTACTCAGTTTATTTTAATAGTGGCTGACACTCAGTGCTTTGTGTGTTTCTGCAGAGACTGGAATGGATGTACTGGACATAACATAGACAGCAAAAGCTGGGACTGAAGAATTGCCTGTGTCACAGAGAAATCCAAAAGAAGAAGGATGAAATTGCAAGTATTTTGTCATCAAACTAATGATTGGTTAATTACTCTACTTGGGTGGACTGTGACCAGTCCAAGTCTGTGTGGACAGACTAGTAAATCCAGAGAATGGCATGGGATTTTGGCATGCAGTGTACTGTTCTGAATGATATAAACAACACAATTTTCAGAGATCCTTCTTGTAGTAATACTTGTGAAACAGTTGCCTCTTCTTCTGAGCCATTTCAAAAGGAGGTAAAGCAAACATAGGGCAGGAGCCCTGAGCAGCCTCCTGTCTAAACACAGGAGATGGGGAATCCAATGCAGGCTTTTGGCTGGATGGAAAGAGACAAGGTGGCACTGATGCTAATTAATGTTTTGAATTTGTCTCTTGCAGAGTACCCATTAAAAACCTGAGGACGAGAGCCATTTCTCTTTAAAGACAGTTTTAACACTTAATGGAAACAGTAACACAAGCTCTGGTGAATTCAGTGATTCAGAAATACAGTGTGAAGCAGCTCCTGCTAGTCTGCTCCACAACAGAGTGCCCCCACCACACACCTCCCATTTCAATTCTAATGAAGACTTGAATTTGCAAGGGTGCTAGTCAGGAGTCCAAACTTAAGGATCCTATTTTTTCTGTCAGTAAGGTGCTGTATAAGCTTCTTTCACAGCCTTCACCTTTGGAGGAATGGCTGATATTAGTTACAGCCTGAGTGATACAGGAGAAATGTGAACATTAGTCTTTCTCATGCTACACATACTTCCTGCTGGTTTCCTTCATATGAGGTTTAGCTACTGATACAGTACATTAAAAAATCAGATGGCTCCCCTTAGGACTATTGCACGCAGTAATTAAATCAAATACACTCAGGAGTCCCACAGGGGATTTGACAAGGCATTTGAAACCACTGTGCTTCAAATACAGGCTGATGTACATCAGTTCAGGCTGATCACTTTTTTTCCTGTAAAAGTTTGTTCCAGGCATCCCGCTGGCATTTAAGCATATGCTTTACATTAAGTATGTGGGGTTCTGCTACAGGAACACCAAGCAGGTGAGGCCCTCAATACACAGATAGGGACAGCCTCATGCTCAGAAGTTCTTGCCTGCATGAAGGATTTTAACCACTCCCACAGCTGTTGGATGGACAACATAGCAGGGCTGTGCTCCATTTGCTACCCTGTAGCCACCGTTACTGGAACGAAGCCCTAGCGCAAGGAGAAAGGAACAAGAAGGAGCTTTTATGGCCCCTGAACAGGCTAAGCAGCATTCAAAGCAGAGGCAGATTTTTACCCTCTCCACTCAGCTAGATCCTGGGTCAGGAGCAGGGCTCTGGTCATCCCTAAGTGGTGTGACATGTGGCCTCCTGTCCTGTCTGGGTTTGCTAGTGGGGACTACAGGACAAACCATGAAATACAGGATAGTTGCCAAGTGAGCTATTGAGAACCTGACTGCAATGTAAATGATACAATAAAAACATCGGAGAGGTTCTTTCCTCACCCCACATAAATGCAACTCAAATGAAATATTATCGTTTTAAAAACTGACTTGCAAACATCTTTCTGCTTCAATATAATGCTTTAGAAGTGATACATAGCTTTGGGGTAACAAAGCTATGTTTGGAGCTCCCAAACAAATTTAATAGCAAAGCAATATATCTGAATTTTGTTTTAGAGATACACTAGAAAGCAAAAGTGCTTTCTTGAATGAAAATCTAGTTATGTGATAAAATTATCTTCACTTAGAAGAACACTCTAACAAAGCTGAGCAAAGTTCCCTCGTATTTTCTGAGCTGGAGCTGTAGATACAGGTTCCTTATGTTAGTGGTTAGACTGGATGGCATCACTATCACACACATCCAGTAAGTTATGACTTGTTCTTAAGAACACAGTGTATGCTCATTTCGAAAAGGCTTTTAAACCTCTAAGGTTATTCAGGAAGGCACAAAGCCCAAACCAACAGTCTCCACCACAGGAGAATAGGAAAAGAGGTTACAGACACGAGGAAACTTTATTTTCCCATTCTGTCCCTGGTGGCTCTGCTGGCTCTGTGTAATGTGTGTCTTTGGGTGCTGAAATGAAGCTTAGCTGGGGGTGATGCATAGGGATGTTAGGATGTTCTTTAAACCTGTTTTGAATAATGCCATTTCCATTCTCCACCAACACGTTTTTGGCAGCTTGTAGACACTGCCAAGCCCTGCAAAGCAGTGAAGTAGGGGTCAGTAGCAGGAGACTTACCTTCACTCTAAACATACACATTCCCTAATTATTTCTGCCTGCTCCTCCATGGCTTCCCTAATGCTTGTGGAATTTCAGAATAGAACTACTAGTAAGAAATGGACTCCACCTGGATCAGCTGCTGGCTAAAAATTTCACTCCTACCTTGTGATCATATTAATGAATATTTTGGCTAGCAGCAGCAGGCACAAAGCAGAGTATCTTTTTCTTTTTAACCTTCTCGTATCTTCTGGAAATACACAGCTATTTATAATCCTGACAGATGTTCCAAGCAGGCTTTCTTACAGCATGTATTCATCCTCCAGCAATAACTTTGCATGCAGAGTGTGGGATCATCCCTGCAATCTGTACCAAGTTTCCTTATTTCTTGATTTCTCTCTTATTGTCATGGATTGAAGTGTGTCCTTTAAGCCAAGTGACTGTGAAGGACAGAAGGCTCAGGATCCCCCATGCAGTAGCCCATGGTGGCAAGAGTCTAAACAGCTTCATTTTCACCACTACAACACCAGTCCAGCTCCACACAATGCCGCAACACAAGTAGAAACTTCCCTTTCCTCTAACAGCACCACGTTCTCAGGAAGGAAGGCAGTGTCTTCTGGAGTGTTCCGTGAACATGTGACAACCCACCAGGACATACAGGAGGTCTGCAGGACTGGGCATTTCTTCCACACCTGGATTCAAGGATCACTGATGCCATTGGGTTTTATCTGCTGGGGCAGTCTCAGTAACAATGACAATTTAAAAATGAAAATTTTGACATACCAGTTTCTTCATTAGGCTAGGCTGCAGAAGAGGTTAGCATTCTCTTTTGAGCCTTAGCTGTATTTTAATTATGACACCTCCAACATCATGACTTGATTAATAAGTAATTGATGTGGCTGTTACAGTGTTTTGCCTTTGATCTTTTCAGACTGTAACATAATTCAAGACACGCAGTGTCTTGAGACATGTAAACAAATAAAAGTGAGGTATCAGCGAATACATATTGACAGAAAGATGGGGTTTGGCAGTACCACTAGTTTTGCAGAGAAAACAAAGTCTGGAAGTTTGCAATCATCAATTGAAACGTCCTCAAATGAAAGCTCTTTTTACTCATAGTTGAAAGAATTCTTCTTGATAGAGCATCAGCAGACACCTTTTTTCTTTTAAATCTTCTCTACTGAAAACAGATTTAGCTCCTACCTCTATTCCAGCTCAGCAATAACTCTCTCTTTTTAAACCAGTCCTCTTTTGTACAAAAGCGAAAATCACAGCCTCTCTTTCTCACATCAGTCCTCTGAGTCATGCTGAGTTTAAAGGGTCTAATCCAGAGTTCTTAACCTGCCTGAATACTCTTTCTTCATTTTCTGTGGGCAACATCTCCATCCTCCTGGTCACTTGTAACCCAATCAACATCATGGATCTCTTTACTCTGAAATCATGTCTCATTCAGAACAGGACTTTTGCATAGGTAACCCATCACCACACACCATCTCCTCACTCTTTTAACAGGAAATGTTGCCTGCATCTCTGATCAGCTCATGGTGTCAACTAACCAATCAACACCATCTACAGTTAAAAAGGTTTTTATACATCTTAAATCCCAGCAGAGCTCTTCCTTTCCACTTCCTTCCTTAGCATTGCCCTTTTTTATGATACATACCAAGGAAAAGAATTAAAAAAGCAATGATTAGGTTTCTGCTATACTGTGATAATGGTTTACTCTGGTGATCAACCTGATCTGCCTCCAGTCTACATGTTTCCAGATTTTTGAACTGCAGCCTCACACACTGGAACAGAATATGCAGGTCATCATTATGAAGCATGTGATCATATCTCAGAATGAAATAATATTATGCAAAGATCCTAGGGGCTGGTGAGGGAGACACTTAGTAGTTGGGCAAAGTCTGTTTTGCATTGAGGGATGCTGACAGACTGAATCACCCACACTTAAAACTTACCTATTTTGACACAGATGGCTGGGCCACCTTCACGTAACCCAGAAAGGGGACATTTATTTGTCATCTATATATACTTGTCACCTGTATGGTCTGATAAATAACCTGTTGATTGTGACCTTCTCACACGAAGAGGCAAATTACGGGGCCGACAATCACTGGACCTACAGATGGGGATACCAAACAGAAGCCTGAAGGTGTAATATGATGCTCAGAGTGTGGTATTGGTGAAATACTGCATATGGTTTCCACACTGATTTTAAATACTCAGTTTTGACTATTAAAATAATAACAAGCAAAAATACTCTTTGCATGTTGCAAGCAGAGGGTATACCCGACTATGAGACCATACTAGAAAGTAAAGAGCTGAAAAAAAGATTTCTAAGTGCAGAAGATGTCAAAGGCAGCACAGATTTTTCTAGCTAAAAGCTGAGTATAGGTTGTGTAAGTTAAGTGCTATAACGCTTTGAGAAAAACTACAGTTGTTATAAATATTGACAAAGTAGCTGAAAGATGTGAAGAAGAAAGAGGTCGGTCCTACATGGTCATTTATTGCTACGCAAAGGGTACTGAAAGAAAAAATACCTGTATCTACCAAGGTTTGTACTGCTTTTCTCTCCAAATCATGTATTATTTTTTGGAGTTGAAAGAAACCACAACACACTGGTGAAAAATGCAATAAAAGATCTACCACCTGAAACTACCTTGCTTTTCTTTGCTTATCACTTACCAAACAGACACTTTTTTATTGATACAGTGAATTAGAAATGGGAGATTAATACATTATCACTGTTAGTCTTAGTGGTTAATTGCATTCATTTTACAAGTAAATTAATTCAGCTCAGTGCAAACAGCAGATCAATTTTTTTGCTGTCATTAGCACTAATCAATAATTAATTAGGATTATTAAAAATTGTTAGCATGGAATTTTTTTTCCCATGCACTTATCTAAATGCCAAATTTATTTTGCTGAGAGTTTGGCATAAGACTGAGACAGTTATATGGTCATGGAAAATAAGGTGAAGGAAAGTTCAAGCTGAGAAGTAGACAGGATTTCTTACTAGCCTCAGTAAGTAGTCTATCTGACCACGGTGAAATTTAGGTTTTTTACTTTTCTAGATTAAAGATGTGATATTAAAGTTAAGTCCAAAAATGTGATGACTCAGTTGCTGTGTTCTCCTGCCGACTCAGTATTTAGTTCATTTTCTTTTTAAATATTAAATTAATTTTCAATTTTATATAATGACAAAATACTGTTGTGCTCTCTCTCTCATAATTTATTGGAAGCAAGCAAAAAAAAAATCACACAGAAATGATATTGCTGTGAGTATGAAACAACAATCAACTCAACCACTTTCAAAATAATACCAACCTCATATGAAAGAAAACCATTTCACAATGAATGTATCAACAGTTATATGTCCAATTTGAGGAAAGCAAAACCTGCGCAACAGATTATGCATCCTGGGAATGTGAATCCTGCATCACAGATGATGTCATGAGAGATAAAAAACCACTTTAAAATTGCTAGGATGTCATGTTCCAGTGCTGGAAACTCTGTAACTGGAGTAAAGCTGCAAGCCAAGGCTGTCAGGCTCTGTTCGGGGGACCTCGGTATATGGACAAAGAGAAATGTAGTGTGAGTTACTTTTTGGCACTATGGGGAGTTTAATATAGATGAAAACAAGTTCAGTTTTATTTCAATTCACACTGGGATCTACAAACAAATGCCAGTTATGCAAATTAATTTAGTCCAAACTCACATGCCTCAACAATTGAGTCTGTGTTCAGGCATTTAGGCAAGTAAGCCAAGAATTACCAGGTGGAACTAACCTGAGCTAGAAATGGCATCACTTAGGCATGACTTTCATAATCTGAATAGATAATGATAAGTAACAGGTTCTGGTTACATACCTATAATGACACTCACCTTTCTTGGCTTTCTGATTTATAAAGAATATAAAATAACTTATCAAAACTCCTCAGTTTTGTATTAAAAAATGATACACTCCTGGTAAATGTTCTTTGTGAGGAGTATGTACATTCCTGCAATCTTCTATGTACCTTCTTAGAGAAAGAAGCATACAGGTTAATACACTGATTTAACTGAGGATGTTGGTGGTAGAACATCATTTTCCCAGAAAAATAATTTGGAAAACAAACATGCCTAGAATTAATGGACATGTAACAAAAAATCAAGATATTTCCAGCATGAATTGACTTTGTTTATTGGCAGCTTGAGGAAAGGTGCTTATTTTCTTTCCTTCACCTTTAACAGATTGCTTCCCTTGAGGCCTAAATTCTAAGTAAACTGTTATGACACTGTGCAACAGATTTGTCTGAGCAACCAGCTGAAATTTAGCAGTAATTGCCTACGGTGATATTTTTGTCAAATCTCATTTGGAGATCTCAAACTCTAGATCGTTCATCATATATTTCTGTCTGCAAAATCCTCTGCATTAGATACTATGGGAGTATTTAATCCATAGAATTACTGTTTTTCATATTAATGAGTTATAAATGAGAGCTTAATTACTACTAATTCCTTGAAAATCCACTGTTGGTGATTATAATCACTAATGATTAGATTGTTAAACATTCATCATTGTCTATCTTTAGCAAACTTAATGAGAAATTATGGATCAAATCTCAGTTTCTGATTCTGCTGCCAAGTGCTGGTGGAAGAGAACCCTTGTTGGCTGTGAGCAGTGCCAGGTCACCACTGGCATCACCCCTTGGCACTGACACAGGGGCTGACTGGGAGACAGCGAGAGGTGTGAAGGGAGTACACTGTGCTCCTGCCATCCACAGCGCACAGAACTGTCTCCAGCGACTGTTTCTCCTGATGTAACTCAGAGTCCTTTTATCCAAATCTGCTTTTACAAAGCATAACTACCCCTGAACTTTCTTGTTTCATTATCAGGAGAATGAGGAGATAAGTCACTTGAGATCTTTTCATCCATTTTGAAGAAAAATCACCCCGTATATATTTTAAATAATCTTTACCTGGGAATTTAAGTTAAGTGGATGACTTCTGTAGAGGTAGATAATGACACTATCCTTGCTCTGTTGAAAGAGCTGTATCATCCAACAAGGCAAGAAATGTGGTGGCAGTCATTTCTTAAACCACCTCAATGGTGCTTTGAAGTGAACATCTTTCCAAAGTGAAAACTTCTTCCTGCTCTTTGTCAAAGCTCTTTTATGCACCTTTGTCAGCTGCAATTGACTTTCTGGAACAGGAAGAGACTGCTAAAAAATAATCTGGATACAGTCTCAATAGCATCCTACACAATGGCATCTCTGGTGAAACGTATCTTAGAAAGAGAGAAATAAAAAAATTACTGCACATATTCTATATACATAATTCCTTCTGTATAGTTCTACATACATACATAACCTAGATAAATATGTATGTGTTCTATACATGGTTCTATTTAGATACATAGAAAGACATATATAAGAACATAATCCTGTAATTCACTTAAATATGTAAGTTTAAGAAATGAGAAATCCCAGTGATTTGAACCAAATGTATTTAAAGTTTGCTGCTGAACTGGAACTATAGATGCAAAAACTTGAATGAAAATTAATCACTACCCTGACTGAAAATAAGTTTCACAAAGAAAAAAGTGTTAATATAAAATATCAGACCACAAACACAGTGAGAAAGGACTATTTCCTGCCCTGTTTACATGCAAGTTTCAAGCCTCAGTTCACTGTTTGCTTTCTCATTTTGAATATATTTGATATCTAAGCAACTCATAGTCAGAATAAGATAAAAAGACATGTGACAGCTCAGTACAAATTAAATACTTTAAAGCTCTTTAGAAATGCATATTGAGTGACATCAGTGAAAACTGTGGTTGATGAAAGATCTAAATTGAAATTTATTATGTCAGACATAACCAGCTATACTTAGGCATGAATTCTATCTCTAGCAACTGCTACTAAATGGTTTTGGCCTCTTGAATGAAAATAAAAGTCACACTTACTAAATTTAAGCAGTTTTACTGCAAAGTAGAAACTTTCTATAGGAATATATGGACACTGATATGCCCAAGTAATTGGCAGAACTGTTCAGTGGTCTTCTGTGGTAGTTTTTCATTTTCAGATTTAAAAGTCCAGGATTCTGTGTTAGTTACTTCAGGTCAGTCCTGCAAAAACATAGCATTATAGTCCCACCATTTCAATCAATAACAACATTCTTAATAATTTTAAATTATTAAAGCCATACAGAAAAAAAAGTTTTACCTCATGATAATAATGGTGGCACTTTGGATTAATAAACAGAATTGTTACTGGGGATTTTGTTTGAGCTGCAGACTAAAAGCTAAATGAGACAGGAGTGGGGGTCCCACTCAGTTGATAAGTGGGCTTTTGGAAGTGAGGCAGCAATCACTGAAGTATCTTTTGTTTTGATTTGAGCTGGACTGGTTCCCTCAACAAGCTCTCTTTATAAACCACCCAAACCCTAGGACCAGAAAATGAGTGGAAGTGGGGGCACATCAGGGAGAGTGAGACTCTCCTCTGTGAGGTAATATGGATTTTTGTTGTGTTGAAGTGACCTCGAAGTGTGAGGGATTGCAGCCTGAACCACTGAATCTCCAACAGAACCACTGAATTTAAAACTACATGTTTAAAAACTGACCTCTCATTTTGGGATTCTCACTCCAAACCAAATTTCAGATTTGCTCAGTTGTCATCCATAGAAGATGCAAGTTCTAAACATCACTAAGAACTGCTTCCAAAGTATTTCATTTCCTCTCCCACATACTCTATACAAATGTGGACTCACTGAGACTTCTTTCAGTTATTACATTTGGGATTTTTTTCTGAAACAGGGTCCATCTGTATGCAGAGCAATCTGCTCCAACAGATTTCATGGTTTCAAAAGCTAGAAAAAAGGGTATTTCACTCAGTTGGGAAGCATATGCCTTGATATGACACTTTAAAACATACCTATTGTTCTAAATTAAGATTTTTTCACAAGCCAAGAAGCTGACCGAACTAGTAATACTACAGCTTTTGTCCACATATTTGCAAATTCAGTAGCAGCAAAAATAATTTCACCATATTATTATGCTTTGTCAAAACTGTGATAAATAGCAGGCCATTTTAAAAAAAACAAGACTGTACACAAAGTTGTATAGATAACCATAAATCAGTTGTATTTTCTTTGCTTCTCTGTATCTAATTTCATTCAGGTTGGTTTTGGTCCATTAGTTTAAAATGTGTATGTAAAGATCCAAAATACTGTTCAGGCCAAACTATGATGATTGTGCATGTACATGCACATTTACAAAAAAAACCTGACTGTTAAAAGTAAGTCATGCTTGATTCCCACAAGTCTTATTTACTTTTTTAACATTTCACCCAGCTCCGACTACAGAAGGAGTTTATCACTTTAGCTTTCATAACCCAGTATGCAGTTGTCACATTTATCCCTCTAATACAGTGTGCACTGCTTATGCATAATATAACTTCAGCTGTAATTTGAACCTATGGTTATGGATTTTCAGAGCTTGACTGGAGCAGAGGCACCACAGACCTGGCTTTAAGCAGTTTTGTGTACGAATACACATAAGCTATGTGCACTTTAAATATGTAAGTTAGGCTCTACTTGTCCACAAAAATCAGATTTGTTACCTGGCGTGCAACAAGCCAATAATTATACACTCAAGAGAGACATTCATTTCTGAGTTGCACAAGCCTGGGCACTTGGTGGTATTGCAGATATCAAGCACCCCAACCGACTATCAAAACTGTTTACTATTTACACATGAGCAAACTAAGGAGTTAGTGTTCATTTCCTACAAATTGCAGAGTTCTTTTATGAATTAGTATATTCTCTTCTGTGAACTAATGATGCTGTCGCTTCTCATGCTAATTAGTCTGCATACTCAAGTCTTTCTTTCTTTTGGGTCTGGGGGTTTCTTGGGTCCGTGGTCACTNCCACAAAAATCAGATTTGTTACCTGGCGTGCAACAAGCCAATAATTATACACTCAAGAGAGACATTCATTTCTGAGTTGCACAAGCCTGGGCACTTGGTGGTATTGCAGATATCAAGCACCCCAACCGACTATCAAAACTGTTTACTATTTACACATGAGCAAACTAAGGAGTTAGTGTTCATTTCCTACAAATTGCAGAGTTCTTTTATGAATTAGTATATTCTCTTCTGTGAACTAATGATGCTGTCGCTTCTCATGCTAATTAGTCTGCATACTCAAGTCTTTCTTTCTTTTGGGTCTGGGGGTTTCTTGGGTCCGTGGTCACTATCTGCCCCTGCCGGAATTACCTTTTACCCAGTTGGAGCTGACTTAGCACAGTTGGCTTTTTTAGTTTTCTCTTTATCTCGGGAATTCTGCCAACTGTCCTTGTGGCCCATAACTCCTGCAACCTTTGTGTCCACTGGCAGTGGTACATCCTTCTTCCCAAGCCTTGTTAACCGCCCCCGAGGTCTGAGATCATTGAAAGATGCCAGCCCCAGATCTTAACACGGCCATTCTACCAAGTAATTTGTCTTTTTAACACCTGGACACCACTTAGAGCTTGCTACTTTCTCTCCGTTTCACGGGTTAATTCTCCCCTCTCGTTGATTGGATTTCAAAGCATACAAAGATCAAAGAACATCCCTTCTCAAGTAAAAGTTTACATGTTCTGCATTTTGCAACACCCTCACGCCTGTCCCTGTGGGATAAATGGCTCAGCCCTGGGGCTCCCACAGCGGCAAACCGCTCGCCCGGCTCGCCCGTTGGGATAACACAGGATAGCCTCTGGCACATCCCCCTTGGGCAAGCGCCGCATTCCCTCACGGCCGCCCCGCCCC